>JAXGGA010007550.1:0-61924 GCA_038373865.1 Uloborus plumipes
ACAGTTGATTCAATATTTAATTCGTGTAATTAATTATTAAAAGAATTATTATTACCTAATTGATTAATTAGTACTATTATTAATTAATTATTAATATATCAATTAATTATGAATATAATTAATTCCTCCTTAATGTAATTATTAATTATGAATATAATTTTTAAAAAGAAAATATAAATTAATGTAATTATTAAAAACCATAATTTATACTAAACTGAACGGCTAATATGCGTGTCTGATCAATTAAGTACTAAAAATAAATACTCAGATACTTATTTAAATATTAAGCTAATATTTATTAAAATCAAAATAACATTTTGTTAAATGAAACAAATATTTACATTTATTTATTTTAATAATTCATAAATATTAATTCATTTTTAAAATGAATTAATATTTAAATTAATTCATTTTCGCTTTCCTTGAATAATCAAATTGAACAAGGACTTCGAAGGTATTTCTTCTAAATTTTATTAAATTAAACAGTGTTTTATTTACTAATACAATTCGCGTTAAATTTTTAGTACTCTACTAAGTGTCAAATTCGGACATTTTGCTAATAAGCGTTTGAAATTTCTGTGTATGAATGCGTGTATGTGTTAGAGTGCATCGAGAAAAAAAATGTTTCTGATAGATAAACAGTTGCCTCTACAGACACACGTATACCAGAAAATACTTTATTCAAATCCAAAAATACTTTGGCCCCTTCAAGAGTAAGGTCTTAAATTAAAAATTTTCTGTGAAATGATTATTTTTCAATCTCCTCTCCCTTTAATTCTTTACAATGATTTTTTTTTCATGTTTGCCGATCTCGACAATGAAGTTGAATATCAATGTTCAAAAACAATGTTTGCTATTATGCCCCCCTCCCCTCTGAAACCTCTATTTGAACGCATATTTCCAATCCTAAAATAATATTTTATGTGCAGCTCATGAAAAAAAAAATCCACTTTAACTAAGCTAACATTGTATTGTTCACGAAACTTCAAAAGTTCGTTGTTGATAGTAAACATATTGTAGAAATTAGGGGTAATAACAGTTTAAATTCTTAATAGATTTTTACTTTCATAGCGCAAAATAATAATGTTAAATAATTGAAACTGGATAAGAGCTCAAAATAATACAAAGAACGATAAATGTAAAGGAAAAACAGTAAAAACATATTAGAAAAAAAAGTATCACATCAAGTTTGTTTTCGGAGCACATGGGGGGAGGGGGAGGGGAGGCGAAGTTAGTAATTTTCAGAAGGGGGTCCGAGGAGGTCTTGACTAGGGAACCTTTGCATAATCCTTATGTTTTAATATTCCTAGTGTTACACAAAATCTTTGGCTTACCGTTTCATTTTTTGATTAATTTCACTATTTTTTGTTTTTTACTGGTAGTACCAGAAAAGAAAACATTTCTAACTTCTTTATGGCAAGTAATATGAAGCATTATTTGGAATATGAAAAAGCATATTCAATAATTAAGTTGATGTTTGTAATAAAACCAACTGCTATCAAATATTAAATCACAGAATAATTTAACAGCAATTAGGTGCTATTTACACTATATCTTAGTATTGTAATAGATTTCTAAATATTCCTCATATAAAAATTTTGACCTCATATTGAATTTGTTAAAGTCATGCACATGCATTTTTCGTTACTTATAATTCAGTGTTTATATTTTATATAAAATTATGTAATACAATTAATTTTAGAACTGTAAATGAAAAATAAGCTTTTTCTTTTAATAACAAATGAAATCGAAGCTAATTATATCTTTCATCAAAAGTGAATGTGTGCGGATGGGCCCTTTCCTCGTATTTTGCTTGATAAAAAATAAATAAAAATTCAGTTTCAATTTACTTTTTGTTGATTCTCAGAATGTTTCATATTAATAATCTTGATCATTGAACAGTTTCTGATTCCATGGGTTCAATACACAATCATATTAATTAAACATAATTTTCTTATGTGTTTTACTATCTTTGATAATTCTGTATAGCTTAAATAACAATATTGTAACGAGTCCGTAGCACCTTCAACTTTCTTCAAATGAGCATTCCAATCTTGAGGAAGTAACTATAAATTTATTTACAAGTATGTACACTATTTACAATAAGAGCAGAAAACAATTGCTAAACATCAGCAATTAGGCAGCCAACAGTACACTGTACTCTCAACAGTAACTCAGCACCACGTATCAAACGTGAACAGTAATTAAGCAATTACAAAAGCAAAACAACATTCGCCCAAGCGAATAAAAACGAGCCTCTCAGAAATCAAATCTGAAAAAACTGACTGACTTGTGTTCAAGGCCAGCTATTTATACACGGAAAGAATTCCCGACAACTTTCTAGTAATATCTGGAATATTCCAAATCATTCATAACTTTAAACAATTCATTCAAGAAAACGCTAGAAATAAAAAGAAAAACACCACTCCGAGCGAAAATTTCTTCACGCTTATTAAAGTTAGGGCAAGTGTAAAAACTACAAAGTGTTACGGGGCCGGTATACAAGTGATAAAAGTGATATCTTCAGATACTTTTGCAACATGACGTCAGATAAAACCAAAACTAATGAAAATGATGCAAGGCAGGAAAAACAACAACTATTTACAAGATTTGTAACATTGCCCCCTTCCCAAGGACTGCACGTCCCGGGCAGTACAATCCCCAGAAAGGAAGCAAGGGAAAACTTACAGATGCACACATTACATGATGACCAATCATAAACATGATAAACAATAACAATGAGAACATGAAAGAAATAATAACATTGATAAAGTAATATTACAAACAATTAAAGGCAAAAGTTATTTACAAAATTTACAAACAAATTACCATGGTAGCTTTAGATTTATTTTACGAACTATGGCCATAGTATGGGGCTAGCCGATCATAATGTACAACCCTAGGTTTTGAATGTGATGACTTCTGGATCCTCACTACGACGTCGTTCAGCCGGTGGAGGACTGTGTAAGGTCCATCCCAATGCGACTGCAATTTGGGTGACAGACCTTTACGTCGGATGGGATTCCATAGCCATACTTTGTCACCTTCTTGAAAGTCATGACCAGTGGACCTTGTGTCGTATCGGGTCTTCATCTTCTCCGTCGCGATGTTGATTCGCTCCCGTGCGAAGTGATGAACGTCCTCCAACCGGGCCTGGAGATCCTGGACGTACTCCTCAGGCGATGAAGGCGCATCTGGAGGGAGACCGAAGACGAGATCACAAGGTAGCCGAAGCTCTCGGCCGAAGAGCATCTGTGATGGGGAATATCCGGTGGTCTCGTGGACAGCACTGCGGTAGGCCAGCAGGAACAGAGGAAGTTTCTTGTCCCAATCCTGTTGATTTTTGGAGACCATAAGCGAGAGATTATTAAGGATTGTCCTGTTGAATCTCTCCACCATGCCGTCCGATTGTGGGTGTAGTGGTGTCGTTCGAGTTTTCTCAATTTTGAGGATATCACATAGGCCCTTAAACACAGCAGAGATGAAGTTTCTTCCCTGATCGGAATGGATCTGCAAAGGTGTCCCATATCTCGAGATCCAATGCTGGACTAGAGTCTCTGCTACAGTGGTAGCTTCTTGATCCGGAATGGAATATGCTTCGGGCCATTTGGTGAAATAGTCAATGGAAACGAGGATGTATTTGTTCCCATCAGTAGTTTTCGGTAGAGGACCAAGAATGTCGATCCCGATTCGTTCGAAAGGAGCTCCTACGTTGTAAAGATGTAGCTTCCCGCGGCTTCTTCTCTTCGGTCCTTTACGGGCAGCACAGGCGTCACAAGAATGACACCACTTCTCCACGTCATCCTTCGCCTTGCTCCAGAAGAAGCGCTCTCGAACCTTGTGGAGGGTTTTCAGGATACCAAAGTGTCCTCCAGTCGGACTACTGTGCAATTCCTTTAGAACGTCTGGAATTCTTGATCTGGGAAGGAGTAACTGCCATTTGAATGCTTTACCATCGTCAGATTCCCATTTCCGATACAGGACGCCATTTCGCAACTGGAGAGATTTCCATAGAGCCCAGTATCTTTTCGTTGCAGGACTGTAGATAGAAATGTCTTGCCAACTAGGTCGCCGACTGTCCTTTTCCATTAACTCTATGATAGGCTTTAGGTCTGGGTCTTCAAGCTGATCTTTTCTAACTTGGTCGTCACTCCATGGATCAGGATCTGAAGATGATGAAGTAGCAGTAACTTGACAGGCAGTAGGGATTGTCGTCCCGTACTGTTTCTCAATTCGGGAGCAATAATGGCAGTTCTCGGAACAAGGTCTTCTTGATAATGCGTCAGCATTACCGTGTGACAAACCTTTTCGGTGCTTAATCTCGATGTCATATTCCTGGAGCCGCTGTATCCACCTGGCTACCTGGCCCTCTGGATTCTTGAAATTCAAAAGCCAAGTTAAAGAGGCATGATCAGTCCGGAGCAGGAATTTACGGCCGTAGAGGTAATGATGGAAATGTTCTACAGCTTTAACTATGGCGAGCAATTCCTTTCTCGTGACACAATAATTTCGCTCCGACTTGGATAAGCATTTGCTCCAGTAGGCGATGACATGTTCGTTACCGTCTATTTCTTGAGATAAAACAGCTCCAACGCTCTCGTGGCTCGCATCAGTGTCAAGTATGAAGGATTTTTCAGGCTGAGGATAAGAGAGAATAGGCGTTGATGTTAAAGCCTCCTTCAGCTGTAGAAATGCATCCTCGCATTCTTTGGACCATTCAAATTTTTGTTTGCTCTCCGTCAGCTTATGCAAAGGTCGTGCAATGTTGGAAAAACCCTTCACAAACTTCCTGTAGTACGTGCAGAGCCCCAGGAAACTTCGCAGCTGATGGACATTTTCGGGGCGGCTCCAATTCTTGACTGCAGATACCTTATCTGGATCTGTTCGTACACCTTCGGAAGAGATAATGTGACCAAGGTAGTTCACCTCACGGCGGAACAAATTACATTTGGACGGGCTTAACTTCAGGTTGGCTTCCTTAAGCTTCTGCAGCACCTTCCTAAGATTAGCCAAATGTTCCTCAAAACTGCGTCCTATGATGATAATGTCGTCCAAGTAGACAAGACAGGATTCATAAGACAGTCCTCGTAACACTGATTCCATAAGACGCTCGAACGTGGCTGGTGCATTGCAGAGGCCGAAGGGCATCACTTTAAACTGCCACAAGCCTTGTCCGGTTGTAAACGCCGTCTTCTCTCGGTCGTCGGGGTGTATCTCCACCTGCCAGTAGCCGCTCTTCAAATCCAGGGTCGAAAACCACTTGTGTCCGGAAAGGGTGTCCAGAGTGTCATCGATCCGTGGAAGAGGGTAACTGTCCTTCTTGGTGATGTCATTCAGGCGTCGGTAGTCAACACAAAATCTGGTGGAGCCGTCTTTCTTTCGGACCAAGACGATAGGGGATGCCCAAGGACTGGATGAGGGTTCGATGACGTCATTCTCCTGCATCTCTTTTACGAGGATCTCAACCTCTTCCTTCTTGGCGAACGGTAGTCGTCTTGGATGCTGCTTGATAGGGGGATGATCTCCAGTGTCGATCCTATGCTGCGCTAAACTCGTGCGACCAACATCTTCGGGTGTAGATGAAAACACCTGCTTGAAGTCGTCCACCAACTTTTCCGCAGCGTATCTTTGATCCTTCGATAATGCTGCACTTTCAATTAATTTCGAAGTCAAGGATTCGGAAGACACAGTCTCGGAGGAATCAATTCTTCTGATGATGCAGTTTACGGGAGTACAAGTTGCCAACACTTCTCCTTTCTTAATATTCCTCGGTCTTTCACTTACATTGGCGACTCTCACAGGAACTGCATTCCTTGAAAGGTCCACAAGCGTAGAGGCCACCAGTACTCCTTCTGGGCTATTATTCTGGTTAGGATATTCAATGAGGCCGAATTTAAAGCTGTTGTTTTCTTTGATGGAGCCAGGTATTAGTACTTCTGATCTAGAGGGAATCAATAAATCTGTTTGGGCTATTATTTGATGAGCGGATTTTAAGTTATTTTCAGCATTGAAAATTGCTATGTCTTCCCTCATCGAGTGCAGCTCATTATTTTTAAGGTCGATAGAAAAATCAAATTTTCTCAAAAAGTCCAGTCCGAGAATGAAGGGATCTGTAATGTCAGCGACGAATGCCGTGTGATGGTAAGTGGCGCTTCCGAACATTATTTCTAAGTTCACTTTTCCTTCGATCTCAATTTTGTCACCTGTCACAGTTTGGAGAGTAACGCAGGGCGGCGTCCATAAGATCTTGAGTCCAAATTGACGAGCCACATCAGTCTTAATAATGGTAACGTTGGCTCCTGTGTCCACGATCATTTCGCAGGGAAACCCATTCACATATGCGTAAATGAAGAGTCCATTGCAGCCGCCACTTCTTGAGGAAATCTGGAAAATTTTGGGATGGGGCTCATTCCAATTTGGCGACCTCCGCCCCGCGAGATTGCCATAGCTTAGTTTTCCTGAGCTGGAGAGGAAGAGGTACCCTTCCCTCTTGTTTCTTGGCGGGCTTCGCAGTTCCTTCGTACGTGGCCCTCACCGCCACATTTCCAGCACTTCAGTGGTTGTTTACTTTGGTCCTTGTGAGCCGTAATCTTCTTCAGGGTCCCCGAGAGCTCTTGGATTTGTCGCTTAATTTCCAAGAGACAAGTTGAGTTCGAATCCGGAGCACGCACTTCCACGCCCCTGATTGAATGGCGATCCTTGCGGGACGTTTGCTGTGCAGCCTCGAACTTCATTGCGTAGACTAGACCGGATTTAAGATCTTTAATGTCCGCCATCCGGAGAGCCGTCTGAATTTCTGGATTTCGCACTCCATCTATGAAGTAGTTCAGGGCCAGGCTATCGCGAACACCCGAAGGACAGTCCGAGAAGGCGAGATGGGAAAGCCTCTCAACGTCTGCTGCAAAAACTTGTAGAGTCTCTCCAGCCCTCTGGAGTCTGGATTTCAGCTGGAGTTGGCTGAATTCTTTTTGGCATGCTTCGCCAAAGCGAAGCTCCAAGGCCGATGATAAGGCATCGAAGTCGCGGTGCTTGTCCTCTGGGAAGGTCTGTAGTATGTCGGCTGCATCCCCTCTCAGCGAGGCTGCAAGGTGACAGGCTTTCGTGGAAGAGTCCCAGGAGTTTGCTTCTGCAACGATGAGGAACTGCTTCTTGTAAATATTCCACGAGGTCTTCCCGTCAAACGTGGCCAGTTTGATGGATGGACGAGAAGTTCCAGCTGCAGCTACACAGTCACTTGAGTTGTTGCAGGATGCTGATAACTTTGATTCAAGTTCTTTAATTTTCTTTTCCACATGGTTTTCTACTGTGGTGATTCGATCTTCTAGAGCCTCCACTTTATTTTCCATGTTGGTAAATTTAGTTTCCACCAAACTTTTCATTGACGTTAAATCGCTTTTAATTTCTTCAGCTAGATCATTTTTCAATTGTTCTTGATTAGTTGCCAGATCAATTTTTAATTGTTCTTGATTCGCAGCCATGTCATTTTTTAATTGTTCTTGATTCGCAGCCATGTCATTTTTTAATTGTTCTTGATTAGTAGCCAGTTCATTTTTTAATTGTTCTTGATTAGCAGTCATGTCACTTTTAACAGCGTTGATCGCATCAAGGAGTTTTTGCAGTTGTTCCTCCATTGCTCGAGTAATCACCATAAAATTCCGAAGTCAAAAAGTCCTTAGGAAGAAAAGTCCGAATTCACAGGTAATTCCAAGAAAGTCCTTGAAGATGCCCCACGTTGGGCGCCAAAATTGTAACGAGTCCGTAGCACCTTCAACTTTCTTCAAATGAGCATTCCAATCTTGAGGAAGTAACTATAAATTTATTTACAAGTATGTACACTATTTACAATAAGAGCAGAAAACAATTGCTAAACATCAGCAATTAGGCAGCCAACAGTACACTGTACTCTCAACAGTAACTCAGCACCACGTATCAAACGTGAACAGTAATTAAGCAATTACAAAAGCAAAAACAACATTCGCCCAAAGCGAATAAAAACGAGCCTCTCAATAATCCAATCTGAGAAAAACTAACTGACTTGTGTTCAAGGCCAGCTATTTATACACGGAAAGAATTCCCGACAACCTTCTAGTAATATCTGGAATATTCCAAATCATTCATAACTTTAAACAATTCATTCAAGAAAACGCCAGAAATAAAAAGAAAAACACCACTCCGAGCGAAAATTTCTTCACGCTTATTAAAGTTAGGGCAAGTGTAAAAACTACAAAGTGTTACGGGGCCGGTATACAAGTGATAAAAGTGATATCTTCAGATACTTTTGCAACATGACGTCAGATAAAACCAAAACTAATGAAAATGATGCAAGGCAGGAAAAACAACAACTATTTACAAGATTTGTAACAATATTTTATGTAATTACTAGCTGCCAGGGCAGCTAGATTAGCTTCCTGCGGCATGTTGATGCATAACGTCCCCCTTCTCTAACTTTTACCTCATTCTGAAGTTATATTATTTGATATAATTTAATGTTCATTCGATTTCAAGACATACCACGCACGTGGCCCGGCGTTGCACGGGCACTTCGTGCCTTGAAAGTAGTGAGAAAAATTTCAAGAAAGTACTCCCCGCCAAGGCGGCTCGCTAATAGGCGCTTCACGCCTTTACTTTTTTCCTATATAAAAAATCATTCGAATTATTGAGATGCTACGCGCCTTCAAGATGGTGAGTAGAGTTTCAGTAAGTTCAGCTCGCTCAAAGAAAAAAGCAGACATAGACACTGATCAGATGCGAGAATGCCGATGTCGATGTACGGGAAAGTAGGCTCGTTTAGTTCTTGACAGAACTTCTTGTTAATATAAGTAGATGGCTTTTCAACAAATGAATGTTCCAAAATATTACAAGTACCTAGCGATAAAAATACTATGTAAGTGGCCTGCTTATGAGTTTCGTGTTTGATTTAGTTTAGCCTTTATTCAAAATTCTCATTATCATCGTTATCACTGTTTCATAGCAACCGCGTTTCAACAATGGATTTCATATTTAATCATTTATTAGGCTTTATCGCTTTAAATTTGACTACTTATTAATTGATATCTTCGCTAATTAAAATCGTATAATTATATAAATTGAAACTAATAAAGCCTGAAAAATTTCCTATCTATCGGTACCTGGTTCGACTTTCAGTTCATTGGCGTTCCGGAGAAAGAAGCGTGACATAGATAGAAAGATACTCAGTTTTTAATATAAGTAGATAACTTTAAAATGCAAATTTGCAACATAAATTATCATAGGCCGAAGTTCGCTCCATCTCTGCGGTTGATATAATGCTCTCTTACCCTCTAAAAATATCTCCCTTATTACGTGGATTCAGAGGTCATTTTACAAAAGAATTAGCAGTAATAGTGTTGGAAGCATTTTTCATGCCACGCAGAGTAGGTAATTAATTTTTTCGCGAGGAAAAATTTAATTTAAAAAAATTTCTATTTTTTTAGTACTACGCGGAAGACTTTACTATAGCATTGCAGCAAAAATTATATTTAACAATAATATTCAACTTCTTTCTTTACCTCAGTCAACTTGGGAAAAGAAAAAAAAACCTTACTTTAATATTTAGAAAGAATGAATTTTTTGTAGAAAACTTTTAACTTCAGACCTCATTTGGAAAACAAAAATATTTTTTTAATTAAATAACGCAGACACACAAAGGTACTTTCGATACACCCTGAGTTGAAAACATAACTAGAAACATATATTTTTTTGCGAAGCGTTAGTAACCGAAACATTTTTACAACACTAACAAGAAAATTCGATCATTAACAAATCTTAACATAGCATTCTGTCAACAAAATAAAGAATTATAACAAATAATTTCAGTAAATTAATAAAAATATATATATCATTCATTCTACTTACATTTCGGAATACATGTATTCTCAAAAAGTTAATCGAGTACTCTATTTATGCAATGAAAATAATTTTAAATACACTTTTAAGACATAAGCTAATAAACTTGGGACATAGTCCTCGTCACGAAAGAGCTAAAATGAAACAATATTTTGCATGGACACTTGAAATAAACACGCGCCGGCGTGCGGCGTCCGGTTGTCCCAGGGTTGTGCAGCGTCCAATTATATTTTTATCCAGTAAACCCCCAAGCGCTCTCATCCTTTCCTTAGTTTTCTTTGTCCACCTAAAACGGTCGGAAGAAAGAATTGGTGTCCGAGATGTCAGATGAGCAATAAAACTGTCTTGGTAATGACAGTGGCGACATAGAAAGCGGTGGAAAGCGGTCAAGGAAAAATGGTGCATTCTGAGAAAAAAGCCCTTTTGGAAACTGGGCAAAGATGTTCCCACTTGAGTCGAGTACTGTACAGTAGAACATCGTTATCAGTCGTTAAGCGGGACAAATTGCTTTGCTGTCCTGTTGATGAACAAAAACAGATGTGACACAATTGCTTATAGCGATCTACGTTGTAATGTGAGTGGTGTGAAAGGACTCCATGCCTTTTTCCTATGATGATGGTCATCAAGATAAGTGGCTAAGACCTCCTATAGTGTGTGATTAGGAAATGAGATTTCTGGGTGGTCTAACTTTTTCAAATTTCCAATATTTTTTATCCCAAGCCAAAAGATCCTTCATTTTTCAACCCACAAAATCTAATGTAGTTTTTTTTTTTTTTTTTTTTAAGGGAAAAAAAAGAAAAAGAAAAAATCGCAGTAATAAAATAAAACAAAATCAAACATACCATCTCAAAAGATGCGTCAGCGACGAGATTAAAGTCATATAATGTAAGTTACTTGAACCGAAATTAATAAAATCGAACAAATATCCACTAAATCGTAGGGCTACTACGGATATATAAAGTGATGATCGAGTGAAAAATGATTTTTTACTCAGTGGCTTAATTGATTTTACCAAGATAATAGCAAAAAACTCTATAATTTTGGACTTTTTCCATATTATTTCATAAAAATGAATGAAGAACAACCGTGGACGTTTTGGTTTTGGACCTTCCATCCGACATTCCTTGGTAGAATTCCACAGAAAACCAACACAGTTTTGTGTCACGCTTATGCTATTCTACTATAAAATATAAATTATTCACTAATGTATATGCTAGAAATGTATAGCGTACTTAGGTGCGCCCACTTCACCCCGACAAGATTTGTAAGTTCGCCCCTCACGCCGTCTTAAACTATAAAAATATTTCCCCATGTATTTTATCGTGCTGTTTTTCTGGATCGTGAGCTCTCAAACGTCTTGCACTCCACGGGGGTGCTATGTACGCCACTGCTTGAAATGTAATGGAAAACACTATATAAATCGCATTTTGCAAACAAAAACAATTTAAAAATAATAGTACCACTTGCGTAAAATACAGGGCTGCGGAGTCGGAGGAAAAATGGTCGACTCCGACTCCGGGATTTTAAAATTTCTGACTCCAACTCCGACTCCGACTCCTGCTTTTTTTTATTTTATTATTTTTTTTACCCAAATGTTTTCGGGAAAAACCCTAAACAAAGGTTGAAATATTTAGTCCATTTTTAAAAGTTTCATTTCGTTCATGGTCGTAGCCAGGACTTACTTTGGGGGGGGGGGGGTAGCAAGCTGGGGTATTCCAGTTTGAGGTCATGGGAGGTCATTGTGACCTCTCAAAAAATCAATTTTCTCAAGAATTCTCGAAGGTAATTTCACCACATTTACCTCAATTCTCGGAGGTCACTGTGACCTCCCAACAAGTTCATTTTCTCTAGAGCAAACGACAAGTGCCGGTCTTGTCATTTGACTCCGTACAAAACTAATCCTTTTCTTGTTAAATGGCCAGACTTTATTTTGACACATTGCACTTTTGCTGCAAATATTTTTTATTCACTTGCATAAGCCCAAACATAGCAATTCGTTTCACAAAGCAGACCCGACATTTTGAAGTCCTTTTTAATGATCCTAGATGATTAGGATTTGGACATTGGAAGCTGAAAATTTGTATCTGTTAGTTTCAAAGATACGTTTTCACCTCCATAAAATTTCATCCAAATCGGAGGTGGTCGGAGTCGGAGTCGACATGTTTTTCAGCGACTCCGACTCCTTTGGTCCAAAATCAGTCCGACTCCGACTCCGCAGCGGTAAAATATAGGAACGAAGTCAAATTAAGCGAAAGCCTGCCGTTAACAAAAATTGATGTGATTGAGGAAGCGAAAAATATGTTTTGCTTACTGAAAGCCCGGGGCGGGGGGGGGGGGAGATTGAAAAACGTATCATATTTGAAAAAAAAAAAAATAGCTGTGCTTGCAAATGTTCTTTCACCAACTTACTTTTTTGGTAAAATTATTTCTGACTGTTTAAGTGTTAAGGGTCTATGTAGTTTGAAGAAGTATTGGCATTTTAAGTACGGAGAGCGCAGGCGCCTTCGGTGAGAAGGGAGCAACTTCGGCGCCCCCTTGAAGTTTTGGAAGCGCTCCCTCAAGGGCGCCGAAGCTTGAAGCATTATTGGCGTTTTAAGCGCAGAGATGGTATAGGTGCCTTTGGTCAAAGAGAAGGGGGCGCCAAAGCTTGTAGCAGTATTGGCATTTTAAGTACGTAGAGCGCCTAGGAGTCTTCGGTCGGTGAGAAGGGGGCGACTTTGGTACGCGCAACCTTGCAGCTTTGGAAGCGCCCCTCAGGGGCGCCTACGCTTGAAGCATTATTGGCGTTTTAAGCGCAGAGAGCGCATAGGTGCCTTCGGTAAGTGAGAATGTGGCGCCGAAGCTTGTTGCAGTATTGGCGTTTTAAGTGCGGAGAGCGCCTAGGAGTCTTCGGTCGGTGAGAAGGGGCGCCTTCGGTGCGCGCCCTTGCAGCTTTGGAAGCGCCCCCTCAGGGGCGCCGAAGCTTGAAGCATTGTTGACGTTTTTAGTACGGAGAGCGCCTAAAAGTCTTCGGTCGGTGAGAAGGGGGTGCCTTCGGTGCACGCCCCTTGTAGATTTGGAAGCGCCTCTCAGGGGCGCCGAAGCTTGAAGCTGTATTGGCGGTTAAAGTACGGAGAGCGCATAGGTGCCTTAGGTCAGTGTGAAGGGGGTGCCGAAGCTTAAACGGCTTGAAGCAGTATTCGGGTATTAAGTACGGAGAGCACCTAGGCGCCCCCTTGAAGCTTTGGAAGCGCCCCCTCATTTGTTTAGAGAGTGGCAATTGCCCCCACTACCCCAGTTGAATCCGTGCCTGGTATGAATAATATTCGAAGTAATTCAAGGCGACAAAAAACTAGATTTTTCAGCGAACAAAAATTAATGCACAAAAAGTTTGCCATAAAAAAAAAAAAAAAAAAAAAAAAAAAAAAAAAAAAAAAAAAACGTCTGTCGACCGGCGCTTTTTAGAGCGGCGCACCGGGCATTTGCCCAAATGCCCACATGGCCAGTCCGACCCTGTTTCGTAGCTGCAAAAGTTACTCTCAATAACTCAACAATAATTCTTATTTCAGCCTATTGTTCTCCTGCTGAACCTCTAGAATTCTTAATAGCAGAGCTCAACGAATTCTTAGTAGCAACTTCTCCAACTCCAGTTATAATTTCTGGTGATTTCAATGCTCGTTCACGAACCTGGGGTTACCCTCATAATGAAGCAAGGGGAGAACTTCTCCTCGGTTTTATAGCTGTTAATAATCTTGACATTTTAAATAAGAGGGACTCTCCTCCTACTTTTGAGATACCTTATGCAAAAGGATGGCCCGACTTATCATTGGGCAGGAATTTTCATCTTCCGATACTGTGGGAAGTTAGTCAGGAATATTCAGTAAGTGATCATAAATTTATAAATATTATCATCTCAACAAATTTCTCAAGGTCACGTTTTATAAGATTTAAAACTTTTCATAACACTGATACATTTCAAAGGCATTTAATTTATAGAATGCCTCCGTTCTTAAAAGCTCTGGAAACAATTCATGATCAGTTAACCCTGGATAAATACATTTCTGGCCTTTTTCAAGCCATTCAAGATTGTGCGGAGTCTTCTTTTAAGAAAAAACAGTTTGCTACACCTTCTCCGTCCACTTGGTGGCATGATGGTTTAACGATCTTAAAGAAAAGAGTCATTGCAACGAGAAGGCGTTATCAACGTTGCTCAGATGAAAGCCTCAAACAGACTTACAAAATTGCACATCGTCAAGCTATAGCAATTTTTAAAAAGGCAATTCGTACTTTCAAGAAGGTAGCATGGCAAAAATTTTGTTCCAACAGCACAAACACTTTTGGAAAAAATATATAAAATTTCTTTCGGAAAGAATTTTACCCCCTCTCACATTCAAGAACATTTTCCTTCTTTTAAAACAGAGCAGGAATTTCTTATTTCATTACTAAACCACTTTTATCCTGCCCCGAATCCTACTTCATTTTCTACACCTCGTCATTTAGTTCCTATTTCTCCATCTGTTCCTTTTACCGAGCAGGAGGTTAATCAAGCTGTAAAACTCCTTCCGAGAAACAAAGCTCCAGGCAAAGATGGCTTAGATGCAGTCATCTGGACTATCCTGCACTCTACCTTTCCGAATTTTTTATGTACATTATTTAATACATGTTTGAATCTCAATCACTTTCCCACCATTTTTAAGGAAGGTGTATTGATTCTTTTTTTAAAGGAGGGCAAAGACCCTAGCGACTTTTCCTCATATCGACCTATTGTTCTCCTGCCAACTATATCAAAGATTTTGGAGAAGGTGATGCTTTTCCGGCTTCAGAGTCATTTAGCTTTAAATGGTTATCATCATCCAAATCAGTTTGACTTTACTCCTCGGCGGTCGACTGAGCACGCCCTAGCCAATTTTTATAAAAATCTTCAACATGGCATTCACTCCAATGACTTGATGGTGGCAATTTCGGTTGACATTGTATCGGCCTTTGATAACCTGCCTTGGCATATAATCCAACGTTATCTTAGTTTAACAAATTGGGATCCAGCCCTCGTACAGCTTTATGCAAGCTTTCTCTCAAACAGGCAAATTTTTATTTCATCTTCATCTGGTTATTTCACCACTCCACAGTATAAGGGTTGTCCGCAGGGTTCTTGTAGCGGCCCCGAGCTTTGGAACTTGGTAGCAGATCGCTGCTATCGGCTCCTTGGCCGGACCACACCAGGATTCAAGCTTTTGCTGACGATTTTCTTATTTTAGTGTATGCACAAACTTTAGATCAGCTTCAAGCGAATGCTAGGGAATCCTTACGTATTCTTCATAATTGGCTTTTGGAACATGAATTAAAGGCTTCTAAAGAGAAGACCAGGGCTTTAGTATTGAAGGTCCCTCGTGATCTGGTCCGCTCTCCTTCCCTTTTATTCGGAGACTATTTTATAAAACGAACTCAAGTCCTTAAATATCTTGGAGTCAAATTTACACAAAAACTAACTTGGGATGCACATATTGATTGGATACGCCAGAAAACTACCTACAAACAAAGCTGCCTCCAAAGAATTGCTGGGGGTAATTGGGGAATAAAAATGCATCATCGTCGATTAATATATCGACAAGTGATTGAGACTTCAATTCTGTATGCTGCTGGTCTGTGGGGTAGATGTCTTAGTGTACGTTTGGAGAAGAAAATTCTTTCGATTCAACGAAGAGCTCTTCTCACGCGGCACTTCATGTTCTATCTAGTATTCCTCCCATTGATCTCACGATCAGGGAGAAGGTCTGGCTGTGGACACTGAAAGTTGAATTACGAGAAATTACCCTAGATGGTACTCCTTTCCTTCCTTCTCAGTTTGAAGTATTTTCTCCCAAATGGTTTCTTCATTCTTATCTTCAGATTGCCTCTTATCCAATATCCATTACTCCAACTCTTCCGCCTCCTTCTTATCATAGAATTTACACTGACGGATCTAAAGCGAAAATGGGAGTTGCTTCGGCTCATGCATATTTCCAGATAAATGATTTTAGTTCTGGTTGGAGTACACGTCTGCATACTGACAACAGTATATTTCAGGCCGAACTTTTTCCACTCAAGGAGGCGTTAAATTTTTCAAAGGAAATAAATGGTGAAAATATTCAAATTATATCTGACAGTCAATCTGCTCTTCAATCACTAAAAGCTCCCCTCCAGCGAAACATTCTATCATCGCAAATACAAGAACTACTTCTCACTCTACCTTCAGTTTCTTTACACTGGGTTAAGGGGCATTCGGGTGATGTTGGGAACGATCGAGCTGATGATTTAGCCCGAACGGTGGCCAACGGACCCTCAACATTTTAATACCCTGCTTCTTCCTTTCCCAAAATCAACGTTAAAAGGTTATCTTCGCCGTCAACTAATGAAAGACTGGCAGGCTCGCTGGAATGAAGGAGAAACAGGACGTCGAGTTTTTGAGTTTTTCCCTCGTGTTCGTCTTACCCCTAGAATCAAGAACAGGTCTGAAACTATTTTCATCTCTGGACACGGTCCTTTTCCTCAGTACTTGCATCGCTTTTCGTTGGCAGATTCCCCTCTTTGCTCTTGCGGAGAACTGGGTTCCCCAGAGCATTTTCTTTTTTCATGTACCTTAACTTCAGAGTTCCATCTACGCAGAGATTCTACTCAAACCTTCAGTCAGAATATTCTAAAAGCATTTTCTCATAATACCATTCGCTCTTTGATATATGAACTGTTTTTAAAGCTTTCAAAAGAAGGAGTCCTCTTCCAAGGCATCTAATGAAATCCATTATATACGTGACTTTCTCCCCCCCCCTTTTATTTTTCTTCTCTATTTCCATTTAAATTTATCTTCATTTTTCACACGTATAAGTTATTTTTATTTTTATTTTTAAATTGTATGTCATATGTGTATTTGAATGTTTATATTTCTATGTCATGTTTATGTCAAGAATCTGTTGTATGTAGAAATGTATTCAAAATTTTTGTTCAAAGTATGTACTTTTGTTTTTTAAATAAATGTCCCAGAGACCCATGCAAAACCGGTTAATCCAAGCAAATTGGAAGGTACGGGGGTCTCTGGGGTACTAAATGCTAAATACTACATTTTTTTATTATATTATCTGTAAATTTTATTATATTATCTGTATATATTATCTGCAAATGCTGTTTTAAAAGTTTGTTCTTCAGTGATTTTGGGACTTGATATTTTCTTTAAGTGTATCTGCAATTTAAAATTCACAAATGATGCAATAAATAAATTTAAAAAAATCTAATATTTAGAGAAATATATAAATTTTATGCCTCGTCCTGGGAACTTGATTTCTTTAAAAAATTTGAATAAATGTTTGTTTATCATCAATACGATTGTCGAAAATGTTTATTGTAATTTCAGAAATTACAAACTTGCTTGAAAGTGTAAACTAGAACTTGAGTACTGAGCCGAATTGAAAAAAATGGGGGGGGGGGGGAGGAAGTAACTAATTGTTTAATTAGTTACTTCCTCATATCGCGTATTTGTTACCTGTTATTTTATTATTTTGAAGAGAAAATAATTGATAAGTTCATATCATTTACAAGACAGTCTTTGCTTACTAGGCTCAAAATTGATGATAGTTTTCTCAAAGAGAGTCCTCCTCTATGGGCGAATAACACTTAATTCCCTGAAGGAAAAAGGATGGTCTCAGTGTTTAGACCAGTAAATGATACAGCTGAAAGAGTTGTGAAAATGATGCAGGACTGTCATGGTTTGCTAACAGTTGATGAGGAGCAAAAACAATTTTTGTTGTGTTGCGTCCAAGAGCACCGAAACTCTGACTGCAATAAACAAACATTAAAACGATAGTATGTTTAGTAATGTTTATTGTACTGTAATATTGTAGTAAATATATGCTGTAAATAAATCGTTGTCACAGTTTTTTTTTTTTCAATTTATTTATTTTAACTATTTATTTATTTTAAATTACAGATAAATTTAAAGAAAATATCAAGTTCCAAAATTACTAAAGAACATACTTTCAGATGAATAAAAAAAATGTAGTAGGGGAAGACCGCCTATATTGGACCACTGCTTAAATTGGACCTCGGGCTTAAAATCTAGTACAGAGATCTGTGCTACACTTTAACAGTAGAAATATAAAGTTTTAGGAATAAAACCAATGTGTATGAAGTTTCACCACGCTTCGAACTGTTTAGCGTGAGTTACGACTAGATTTGTGTTAAAAACATGCGAAATCTTATTTTGCGGACTTGTTTCCAGAAGGATAACTCAAAAACTTGTGAGTTGCGGTAAAATGCTGTTACAGTATTATAATCTGCGTTTAATAAGGATTACATCGATGTATTTACGTGCGCAATTGTGATAATTTTTAATAGAGCAATGAACTGAAGAATAAAAAATGGCGTGTTTTCCTTTATTGGACCGGTGGTCCAATTTAAGAATATGATTTTAAACAAGACTTTTTATTAAGCGTAACATAAAATAAGTGACTCATCTTATTTAATAGCGTAGTTAAAATTATTTTAAGCATACTTAACAACCTATTCACGATATTCATTTAAAGTTTTTTATCAAGCACATTTTTATCAAGCAGAAGCTGTAACTTCTTAAAATGTATGTTTTTTTTTCTCTTCATCTATTAAGCTGAAGTTTCAAGTTGTAAAATATAATTATTAACTTAAATAAAATTCTTGCTGGTTTACTGAGAGAAAAATATGAAATTCTTCGATATTTTCGAAAAGATTTTAAAAGGAAACAATTTATATGCTACTCAATTGTTCAATGTAGGTGAAGCTGGTCTTTTCACTGTTCAAAAGCCCCAAAATATATTGAGGTATAGAGGCAAACACCATGTTGGAGCAGTAATGAGTGGTGAACAGAATTTCGAGCTCCCCATGCTGATTTTCAAAAGATTACGTTCCATGTATGAATTTCTGGTAAAAGCACCACCTGGTGAGAAATATTCTTGTTCAAAAAATGAATGGATCACAAACGATAATTCACACAGCTGATACAACATTTCATCAAAACAGTTAAGCCAAGCAATGTAAAAAGAATGTCCTTCTATTAATGGATAGTCACAGCACTTACATAAAGAACATTGATGCAATAAACTTGACAACGAGAACGATATAATAATGCTTTCTGTTTAAGCACATCATGCACGTAGATGTGGTC
This sequence comes from Uloborus plumipes, assembly GCA_038373865.1. Classification (NCBI taxonomy): domain Eukaryota; kingdom Metazoa; phylum Arthropoda; class Arachnida; order Araneae; family Uloboridae; genus Uloborus; species Uloborus plumipes. Next base: position 19,007 of record JAXGGA010007550.1, read on the forward strand.
TTTATTCAGTCTCTGTCAACATATTTTAATCGAGCATGTGATACATGGAGGCGAGAACATCCAATAAGATCCATTATCTAATATCGTATAGGAGAACTGTTGGGTAACTCTTACGGGCAAACCGCAATCAAGGCCATGGCAAATGCTGTGAGTTGATTCTAAAGAAACGGAGTTTGGCCTGTTTATTGACATGTGTTTAATGACATTGATTTGGCTGCAGTAGAATTAGAGGTAAGTATAGTCCAGATAAAACTACTCACAGTGAACAGGTTACATGTTCGGAGTAAGTTGTACACCGTGTACAAGAACTACCTACGACTTAACGTGATTAAGTGTATTAAATGCCATCGGCGAGTTTTTCCACACTGCCTAAGTGAGGCTGAAGCAAATGAAATTCTATTTCAAATCCTGGAAAATAGCTGTATAGTTCAAATATAAATTATTATATGATTTCTTGGTACGGTCCAATTTAGGAAGCGCATGGTTCAATTTAGGCGCATATATTCCTAAATTGGACTTTTGCAACTTTTTATAAGATAATTTTTTTTTAAATAATTTTCATATTTTCAGAAAATATAAGCTCCTAGGGCGGTTCCTGATTAAATTTAGCTTACGATGCCCTATTTGGCATTTCTGTTTTGCTTCACATTGAGCGACACAGACCTCCTGTTCTTAGGGGGTCCAATATAGGCGGTCTTCCCCTATTTAAAATGGAAAAGTTTAACTTAAAACTTGAAAAAACTTAAATTTTGATTAATTTCCGGGAGAAATAAATATAAAATGAGAGAAAAAACTTATATTTAGCTCTAATTATATACTTTATGCTTCATATTTTTCATCTTGATAATTTCTTAAAATTTATCTTTCGTTGTTTACAAAATACATAGAAAAAAAGCTATGTTTTGAAGAAAATTATGAATTTTAAGCCTCGTTTGGGGTACCTAAATATTTTTTAATTTAGATAAATGATTTTTTGGGACATGTTGGGATCTAGGGGAAGCGTTTTATCAACATGAAATTTTGAATTTCCAAAAAAAGTTTTTTTCGATTTGACCTAGTGAAAAAGGGCTAGTTCGCACTTTCGGACGCAAGTCGGCACGGGTTACCGTTGTTCAAATTGCATGAAACTTTTTTTACAATTGTTTTGATGTAAAAGAAAAAAATCAGAGGGTATGCGTTATAAAATTCCGACTTTCGTTTTTTTGGGAACACCCTAATATATAATCTATATTGATATTGTATATTGTAATGTTTTTTGGTGATTTTTGCAAAGCAAATGCACAGTGTAATACACCAGTAGTTAAAAAACAATATTATAATTTTTTTGAAGTTCTTCTTTTGTTAATGTATAAAACTTTTCTATTATAATTCATCTTTCAGTGTGAAGTGTGCAGTTTATATTACTTTTCAGTAGAGTATGATTCGATTTATTTCAGGAGAATATTGCAAAGTTTGGAACATTTCTGTGAAACAAAAGCAAGACATTGGAAATTGTTTAGTTTGAAAATGGAGCCAAAACTGCCTCCACCGAGGTTAGTATCTAGAATTGCTTGCACACGCAATCATGATAGTTCAAGAAAAATTTGGGAAATCGGCGTACCAGGGAAGAAATCCCTTTATTGGTCCATTTTGATGGCATATCTGACAACGCCTAACATTCCAACAAACATTGAATTAAAGACACGGTTGATCAATATAATTGGTGATCAACCAGAATTCAAAAAAGAAAGAAAATATATCTGTCAGGAAGAAGTTGATGAAGCTTCTTTAAGAAGTCGATTGAAGAACTTCAATCCATTCAAAAACAGGCATGTCTTTTATTTTGATAAATTATTGGAAGACATTATCAAGTCATTCAAATTTCGACTGAATAAATATGCCTGCAAAAAAGATCCATCAGGAAATGAAGATCATCAAAAACTGCAAAAAGCATCGCAAATGCTTTCATGTTCCATCGCAGTGCTCTACTTTGAAAAAGGCGTTGAACGGTGTGAATATTTTCCAAAGAATAAGTCAAAAGCTTCTAAACTTCAAATCTTTCTGTTAAAGCATTTAGATGAAGACATGAATTTCAAATTTGGTATGGATGTTACCTTAGCGAATCCATTGCGATATGAAGCTTTATCTTTTATTTTGAAGAAAGCTAAGATCGTACTTGAAAACGATAAGAAAAAAAAAATGTGTGACAGCAATGAAATATTTCTAATTACAGCTCTTAAACAAATGAAACCCAATCACATTATTGAAATATATGGCTCACCATACATAACAATGAAGATTTCAGAAGCAGGGTTTGAGACCAGTCCACTAGCAAGAGGCTCGACCGGGATGTCAGCTTTTACACACGCTGCGAGTACGTCCGATGTAAAACTTTGTGGAACTCTTTATGATTCTGCAGTAAATTCCCAATGGCTGTATGGGTGCTCTACTAGGAATCCGAATGATAGCGTAGTAGATGGCCTGCAATTATTTAAACAGCAAATGAAGAGCGATGGGGAGATAACTAGAGAGTTTAAAGGAGCTAATCTATGGCCTGGATGTGTGGTAGATGTTTTTGATGTGTATTCTCGATTTAACAAATTTCAATTAAAGTTCGTAAAACAAGTGGTTGATTTTGAAGATAAAGATAATAATTTCAAATTTAGAAAGAATTTTATAGCTGCCCTTTTAAAGAGTTACGACGAAATTTCCTATAAGAACGTTACTTCCGACAATAAAGCATGGTTTGAAAATTATTTTGACGATTATGTACAGAACAATAGTTTCTATCAAGTTTTGGATAACTTTACGTGTGTTGCATTTTTTGACAATTTACATAACTTGTTAGAAAATATACCACTTCAAAAACCGAATATTTATAATGATATTAATTTATATTTTTTATTGCTGACTATATGCAATAAAGTGTTTGCTGATGATACCAATTTCCATGAAGAAATTAGATCAAGGGCAAAGAATTTCATTTCATTTATTTTTAAAATAAATTTAAAAGCAAAATTTGGTGAGTTAAACAACGAACTCCAAAACATTACTGAAGCACCGCCAAAAGTTGAAAAGAAAGTTATTGATGAGTTTTATTGTAAAAGCTTGACAGATGCTCCAGAGTTAAAAGATGAAATAATCATTTCCAAAGTGAAAAAATATTTGGAAGCAAGTTCTAAATTAGTGCTTCATAAAGAAGCAACAGAGGAAGAAAACCTAACAGCAATTTTAGTTATCAAACGAGCTATTCAAGTTGTAGGAGAATCTTTGAAGCCTTCAACAATTAGAAAGTGCGTTGTTAGTTACCTTCTATGCTCATTACTGCCACATGGTTGGGAAGCAACTTTGACCAAAGCGAGAAATTCTCTATCCCACGTAACAGGGAATACAATTAAAGCAAAATTGGTGACTGAAAGAAATCTTGAAGTATTTTCAGCAATACAGGAACAACTAAACCTGATCAATGAACATTTTGAAATAGTTTATTTGTTTCAAAAACAGAGGATGGAGAGATTCCTGATTACATATGGCTTGAAGGCAATAAAAATATTTCCATCACTTTCTGGAACAACCTTGAAGTTAATTGATGACTGTCAAGAGTATGCTAACCAGCTCAATGAGCTTTGTCTTGAACGTGAATCAGAATATGTTTTTTTATTACAAAAGTGCACAAGTTATTTGAAAACTTCCTTAGACACATCTTGTTGTACTGAAAGCTCTAGTGATAAGTTATACGTATTGAGCTGTCTTATTGAAAAAATCGCTCAGTTTTCTGATAAAAACTCCTGTTTGATGAATTATTTCAAACAATGTGACGAGATTTTGAAGTTTTCTAATGAAAATGTATCTTCAAACTGCTTAAGACACAAAGCATCCATTATTCCAGACAACGTGAAGGAAAAATTAAAAGAAACTTTATGTAAACTTGAAAATTGCGTTAAACAGCTCTTTCCTCCACAAAAGTGTCAAACAATTATACCTAGTTTGAAATCTGCAGTTGAGGTATTTTTTATGCATCCGGCCAATTTTAACGAAGAGGAAAAGCTCTCAATCATCTCAGTAGCTGAACGTATATATGAAGACACGAAAAGCAGTTTGAAAATCTGCATCAGTTCTGGTGAAATCGAGCAAAATGAGTTAACAAAACTGTCGCATTTTTTTATTTTTGACCCAAGACTGATAAAAAAGAAAAAACTACATCTGAATGATATTGAATCAAGTCTAAAAGTTATTGACACATGCTGTGTTACTTGGGATACATTAAAATCAAAATTGGAAAGTTTCCTTGATAACAACATATTAGAGCATGATAAATGCCGAATGTTACTTCTTAAAGTATGTTCCTCTGATTCTGAATTGAATCGAGGTCTGAAAGACAAGCTATTTGGTGTAATGAATCAAAAGTTAGAATTCTTATTAAACAGAATTCAGTGCATAAAGCACGTTTTGATTGAGCAAGATGCAGAAATTAGTCACTATTTCAAATGGGGACATAGCTTAGCATTGAAATATCACACGAAGTTCCTCATGGTTCAAAGATATGTGAAGCAAATGGAGGTTAGGGCTTCTTTGGAGATGCTTTTGTTCGATTGTTCGAATCTTCTTGGAAGGAAAGATTTGACAGAACTCTGGTTGAAAACTGAATATTTGTTGGCAGGTATAAACATTAGAGACGTTTTAGCACATGGAAATGTCATATTAGACACTATAGGCGGCATGTTAGATCCAACTGACATGCCAAGTGAACTAGTAGGCAAGATGATAGAACTCGTTAAAGATGAAGAGTTTATTTCAGAAATGGTTAACTTATCTAAAGGAGATGTTTGGTATGAAAGCAAAGACGAATTCAAAGATGTTGTGATAGAAAAACAGTTGTTCGATAAGTGTCCTAGGCTAGAAAGTTATCTCGAGTTGATGCCTTTTCCAGAAAATAAGCAGTAGAGTTCGTTTAGGAACATTTATATTGACTTGTTATGATCAAAATCCAAGTAACACCATAACAGTGATTCTGTGCAATAAATCTTGCAAGTAATTGCAATTGGTATAAGCTAGTACCGCTATATAGACAGACCGACGCATCAGCACAAGTTTTATCGCTTTGGATCCAATACTTTTTTTCTTTTTCATTCTTACGGAGCTGGATAAACCAGGAGTCAGAACAAAGTTTCGGGACATTGCCAAACTTTGACAAATTCACGTGCCGCAAATAATTTGCTCACAGTGAAAAATTATCAAAACACGATTATTTGCTAGAAAAGACAACCACTCAAACTCAAACACACGCTGGATCCCAAATGGTCAAACTGAAGCTGATGCGTTGGCTCGTCAATGGAGCGGAGTTAGTACGAGCTAGTGATGTGCCAGGTCCATGCACATTGATGCGCGGATACGGATCATTCCTGGCTTGATCCGTGAATACGGACGTGGGGCTCAACTTTTTAACCCAATTTAAATTCCGGTCCAACTGTAAAATTTGTGATTGAAGACATTCAATTTAGGTTAACGGCACAACTTCTCTAAAAAATATATCATTTGCAAAAACGTCAACAAGAATAAAATAATTAATTCTTTAAAAAGTTCTAAAAAGAGAGGAGAGAGACGCTAGGAATGGGACAAAAAGCACTGCATTAATTTCGAAATAAAATGTGTAAAATTATTTCAGCATAAATGCAGCGCTGATTTCTTCCTCCCGACCCACCCTTTCTGGAGAAATTACACGGCCAGGAACATCCTTAAAAACAGTAAACGGAGAATTCAATCTCACTTTTTTTGAAAAATGCCTTGAAGAGCCAAAATAGGGAATAATACAACTCACAAATCAATGAAAATTGGCTTTTTGATTGCTAACATGATATTTAATAATTTTTCATAAGACATAAAAACTTTTTTTTTAATTTCACAGTATTTTATAGTTACCTATGTGTAGAATTTCAAAAAATTAAAAAAAAATTAAGGCTCTGAAAAATCCGTCTTAAGTTTCGCCAAGCTTAAAACGGATACGGATACAGATTTTTACTTTTCCTCGGATATCCGCGTACACAGATATTAATATCCGGCACATCACTAACGCTTTCTAATCCCAACTAATGTTGAGATTAGAATATCAGAAAAGTTGGAATATATTTAATTTGTAATTAAATGAAATTGATTTTAACAACTAATAAATAAACTTTTAATTAATTTTGGTTTTCGAACTCCTTTCATCTCAAAATAACAACACTGACAATAATTCAGAAATAAAAAATAAAGAATGCTCCCACTTAGAGTGTAGTTCCACAACTGAAAACAATCAACTGGAGAACTCCCGACACTGAAGGGCGTAACTAAGTTGGTATACTTATTTTACAATATATTTACACCCCAAATGACCTCAGTAACACATTCAAATGACAGCATCCGACAGTATTTTAAAAGTTCATGAATTAAACTTCAAATTTATGTAATGTACGAAGTATTTTTAATGCATTTCCTGAAAAAAATAAACTTGTTTTTACAGTATAATACTGGTAGCCGAGGTTCCGATTCAAAACTGAAGTGCGCAGTAATAAACTGTAAAACTACTTATTTTACAGTTTCTACTGTACAGTTAGCAATTTTACTGGTTATTGCCGTAAAATATAGCTATATATTATAAAAACAACAGTATAATATTAGCAGCAGAGATCCCAGTTTAAAACTGTAAAATGCACAGTAATAAACTGTAAAATTATCAATTTTACAGTTTATTATTGTAAAATTAGCAATTTTACAGTTTATTACTGTAAAATTAGCAATTTTACAGTTCAGTACTGTAAAATTAGCAATTTTACAGTTTATCACTGTAAAATATGAAATTTGTAGTTTTTACTATTAAATTAGCTGTATTATACTGTAAAAACAACATTCATTTTTTAGAGTATACAGTCTCCCCTTTACAGAATGTACAAATGGTTGACAAAATAACACGAACAACTCTGAAATAAGAAAGATTACAGGCGGTATGCGACGTGAAAATTATTCATAGAGGTAGTGAACAGCATTTGAGGGAATATGAAGCAATTCTTTTTGGCTAGCAGTCTCTAACTGCAAAAACGTATGAACGTAAGGTGGTGAAGGAAAGCGAGCGCGGAGTTTTGCTCCACATATCTCTACACTGTAAAAAATGAATGTTGTTTTTACAGTATAATGCAGCTAATTTTATTGTCAAAATCTGTAAAAACTACTAATTTTATAGTAATAAACTGTAAAATTTCTAATTTTACAGTAATAAACTGTAATTTTACAGTTTATTACAGTGCATTTTACATTCTATTACAGTGCATTTTACGGTTTTAAACTGGAACTTCTGCTGCCAGTATTATACTGTTGTTTTTACAGTATAATACAGATAACGTTGCAATAATAAACTGTAAAACTGTGGTAATAAAATAAAATTACTGCTTTACAGTTATAAAATGTAAAATTTCAAATTTGCAGTTCATCTATATACATAAATGACTACTTTTTGTATGTATGTCCGAGGTAATCTTCCAGTCCGGGGTACACTACTAAATCGACTTTAACCATTTTTTTCACCGTAGATAGCTACAGTAACAGGGAGCAGGATAAGCTACAATTTATTTCTAAAAAGCTTAGTTTAAAAAAGTTATTATGGAAAATAGTAAATTTCACGTAATTTCCCCATTAAATGATTAAGTTTTCAACCCATTGTTGCAAAATTAGGTTGCCTCGCAACAACAATATCAATAGTAATCATGATGAAAATTTTGAACCAAGGCTTCTCTGGAGTAGGTATGTAATTTATTGCTTTCTTAGGATTTTTATATTCATCTGTGCCAATAATCGCTAATGGGGATTAATAAAAAGAGAATTTTGGCAACAGTTAGAAAATAGAAAGTGTTTACAGTCAATTTTTTTTTCTAAATTAGGTACATAAGATATTTTCACCAAGTTATCACAAGAATAGAAACTAATAATGGGACTTACGAGGGCTGTCTGAAAAGTTTCCGACCTAGCATAGATAAAATATTTTTATCGTTCAAACTGGCTGTTACTTTTTGACATAGTCTCCTTGTAAGTCCACACACGTCATCCAGTAATGCTCCCATCCTTTTAACCCATCCAAAAGTAATGATGAAAATGTGTCCTCAAAAAAGCTGTTGACAAAGTTTATGACGACCTCATTTGAAGAAAACCTTTGTCCTCCAAGTGCTTTTTTCAGCTTAGGGACCAAGAAAGGGTCGCTTGGGGCCAGGTCTGGTGAGTAGGGTGGGTGTTCAACGATTTTGAGCCATTACTCGTGAATTTTGGCCATTGAAACCACTGAGGTGTGAGCAGGAGCATTTTCTTGATGAAAAAGAACTTTTTTCTTTTTCAAATGCGGCCGTTTTTCTTCTATTTCCTCCTTCAATTTCTCAAGGAGAGTAGAATAGTGTGCTCCTGTTATGGCTTTTCCCATTTTAAGGTAGTCAATGAGTATCACTCCATGGCTATCCCAGAAAACGGTCGACATGACTTTTCCTGCAGAAGGAACTGTTTTGGCCTTTTTTTTGGAGCTGTTCTTACTCTGCAGTCCATTGTTTTGACTGCATTTTTATTTCTGGAGTTTACTAATGAATCCAGGTTTCATCCACAGTGATAAGTCATCAGAAAAACTCTGGTTCATTGTGCCAAAAGTGCGCTGCAAATGTTCATTCGGACACGTTTCTGGTTAAATTGAGCGAACGCGGCAGCCAAAGTGCAGCCTGCTTCCACGTGCTTAATTTCTCATTTAAAATGTAGCATGTGCATTCCTTAGAGATATTCATAGATTCTTCTATATATCTCACCTTCAATCTGCGTCATCCAGCACAATTTGATGAGCTTTAGCAGTGTGTTCATCAGTGGTAGCAGTTTGGGTCGACCTGAGCGTTCATGAACACTCAAGCTGGTACGGTCACGTTTAAATTCCGGTACCCAAAATTTTACGGTTGTAGACGATGGTGCAGAGTCCCCATACACAGAGTCCAACTCCTTTTTAATTTGTGCAGGCATATTTCCTTTTTAAAACAAGTATCGAATCAGAGCTTGATATTCGATTTTTTCTATTTTCAAAAAAACTGTTGGAGCAATTCACTGGTGTGGCTGTCACGCACACAATTTAAACTAAAAATAGCCAAAATTACGGTTTCAAGTTTCCAAAAGACTCCTTAAAAAGATCCTCTCTCTTTGTTTCATAAGTTTTACCATTTTCATATCGAGGTCGGAAACTTTTCAGACAGCCCTCATATTTAACGTGCAATATTTGGAAATGGTTGACTCCAGCGCGATTGATACTGTAAATATATATTTATTTTAATACACCAAGCTTATAACATTTCCTGTTTACCTAAGCATTATTTGTAGCTTACATTTGTATTTAGGGTGCGTAATATAGTTTTTTTTTAGTTTATCCAAACAGAAAAAATAGCCATTGTTTACAGAAGTAGCCATTTATGTATATGGATGTGTACTTTAACGCTGAAAAAATTATGAATGAGTTTCACTGAAACACATTACCCGGCAGAAACCCGGACAGAGCCGGGTACCCGGCTAGTTACTGCATATTTTACAGTTTCGAACTGGAACCTCTGCTGCCAATAATATACTGTAAAAACAACAGTTTATTTTTTGCAGTGTACTAATGTTCATTAATGATTAAGTTAAAAGGCTGAGTAGTACAACAGGCCCGTCATTTTAAAATTTCCATGGTGTAATGGGCGGATGGGGGGATGGTACGATGCCCTCAATAAAAAGCATTAAAATAAATGCAAAAATGCATAATAACAATACGTTTTAATAATTTGTCAAAACGAAAAACATAATTTGAATTCAAGATGTCAAAATTCAAAATAGTTTTCAAATTTTATCTATACATATGAAATCAAAGTTTGATGACGTCATGAGTCGCGGGTCAAATGCTCTCCTGGAAAATTTACGCAACGTACGATTATGAAAATTGGTACAAAATTAATCCGCATACTGACGATGTGCAAGACGTAGCCGAAATTTTTAAATTCACCCTAGATTTCCTAAAATTTAATTAAAATTAGGTAACTAAAAACTTATTACTCCCTATTTTCGTACTCCAAAGGAGTATTTTTCTGAATTGAAGTGAAGTCAATTGCAGATTTCTTACGTGCACGCTCATTGTTTAGTCTTCATAGAAAATAATTTATTAATTATTCAGCTTTATTTTTGTTCATTTCTTCAAATGATGACTTCTTTTTTAATTTCCTGAAACTTATTTTTGTTTTTGAGCAATAAATTTTCCTCTTCCTTATGTCATTTTCTTGAATTATTCATGAAAAAAAAATTCTTCAAACTTCGCAAAAGTACCTTTCACAGTGTTTGGGTAAGAAGCAGTTAACTTTGCCTATGGCATAGACAAAGTTAACTGCTTCTTAACTTAAATGGCATAGACTCTATGCCATTTTTCAATGGATTTTTCCATACAAATTATTAATTTACTTGATAATCCGTTAGACGGGCGTAAGTGAAAAATTGGCAAATAATGTGCCGCCAAATTATGTCGAATTCCACCAAATTTTTTACAACCGTAAGGAGAATGTTTGTTTGATGTGATATTCTCTGAGTTCATTCAAAATTGTCATTCGCTTTGCTTGGCAATTTTTGATTTTTCACTTGCGCCCAGCTAACGGATAAGTACCATTTACTCCTTGAACTTTATATTTTACCAGCAGAACCCGGCAGACGTTGTTCTGCCTAGATGTATATTTCGTCTCCACATGGTGTTTTGGATGTAAAAATCTATAAAGCGTTGTTGAAAATAGGCATGAAAGATTTTTAAAATTCTAAATCAAGCAAAGTTGAAATTACGCACTGAACAATCTACAAATAGGCCACCAATTATTTTTATAAAAATTAAAAAATACTGAACAATGAAAAACTTTACACATAATTTGATTTTAGATAGGAATTTTATTTACACATCAAGATGAAGAGACTCTCCACAAATGAAAAGAGATCTTCGTTTTGAAAATAAAATATAGAGACACATAAAATGAATAATGTGACTGGACCATGAATAGCTCTTTTAAATTAATTAAAAAGGAGAGAGAGAGAGAGAGAGAGAGCAGGGAATAGTAATAAAATGAAATTGACATATTTACAATAAAATGTGACTGGACCACAAATAGCTACTGTAGTATGTTTTTGATAAAATAAACTTCACAAAGTTAAAAACACTATTTTTATTCTAACTCTTTCTCATTCCATTCCATCATATCATCGCGATCTCGTTTTTCGTCACCAATGGCAACCAACCAGAAGAAGTAGAAGTCATTATTACGGCACGATACTAGCGCCAGTAGATGGGAGGAGAGACTTTAATGCACACTACACCCCCCACACAAGATTGATGTGTCACCATGAAACTCAATCTTAAATAAGGCGAGAGAGTGCGTCTGCGTGAGGCATTTTTGACCCAGGACAGTGGTTGATATTAATATTAAAATTTTGAAGGGCGAAAGCCCACCTCTGCAATCTCGAAGATTGAGGAGCACTTCTTGTCAAGTATGGCAAAGGATTGTGATCAGTATAAAATTCTATTTCACTACCAAATACCCATACTTCAAATTTTTTTAAACTCCATACAATAGCAAATGCCTCACGTTCTATTGTGGACCAAGCTTGCTGAGCCTTTGTCAGCTTTTGACTCACATAAGCAATAGGATAACACTTATCATTTCGCTTTTGTGAAAGGCAAGCAGCCACGCCAATCTGAGACGCATCCGAATGAATAATAAATGGCTTATTAGGAACAGGAGAATAAAGAGAGGGGGCTTCCACCAGGGCCCTTTTCAAAAGAGCAAAAGTGGAATTATGTTCTTCAGTCCATGGAATAGGGTCAGGAACTCTTTTTTTGGTGAGCTCTGTCAGCGGGTAAACAAGCTCGGAATACTTTGGGATGTACTCCCGGTAATAGTTGCAAAGTCCAAGGACACTTCGGAGTTCCTTCTTTGTCGTAGGTTGAGCTAAACCTTTTATTGCCTCAGTTTTTTCAGGATCTGGCTGATGCTTCCCTGAACCAATTACGTGTCCTAAGTATCTAATCTGCGTTTTAATGAAAGCACACTTCTTGAGATTTATTGTGAAGTTTAGTTCATCAAGCTTTGTGAGGATTAAATTCAAATGAACAAGATGCTCATTCCAATCTTTGGAGAAAACAGCAATATCGTCAATGTAGGCACGTGAGAATTCCCTATAACAATACAATGCTTTGTTCATTTCCCGCTGAAATGTAGCAGACGCATTTTTTAGACCGAAGCTCATAACTTTGAATCGATATTGCTGTCTGTGAGTTTTAAATGAAGTCAGATTTCTGCTATCTTCGTCCATAGGAATAGCCCAGTATCCCTTAAGTAAATCGAGTGTTGTAATAATGTTGGCACTCCCAATAGACTGAATTAATTCAGTTGCATCTTCCATGGGAAAGTCATCTGACAACGTCACCGAATTGAGCGCTCTGTAATCGACACAAAGTCGCATGCTTCCATCTTTCTTGTTGACACAAACAATCGGATAAGCAATTTCAGCATCACTTTCTTCAATCAAATCAAGTCTTAGTAGTTCTTCAACTTGCTCGTCAACTTTTACTTTCAGTGATTCTGGAATTCGATATACAAATGGTTTCTTTCTTTCTGCATTTGGCTTCAAACGGATCTTATGTGCACCTACTTTAGCTATTTTCACATTCCCGGTTAAGACAGACTGATGCTCCATCAGTAGATTTAACAGCTGTTCTTTCTTTACACCATCTAAATGATTCAAATCTGCTTCGTCGATAATTTTTTTAGCGGTAGAACTTGATAAGTTAGGTGTTGGATGTATCTCTCCGAATTCGAGCTCATCTTCAAAGATTACTCCAACCGCAAGAGCACGAGGATAGTATTTCCTTATTTTATTGACGTGAACGTGTCTCACACTTCCATCCGGTAATTTAACTTTGTAAGAATGAGGAGGGTGGTGTTCAACTATTTCCCCTGGTCCGGTCCAACGGGCGTAAATCTTATTACTGCTGTCAGGAATAAGCAAAACAACTTTTTCTCCCAGGTTAAAATGCCTTACAGATGACTTTCTGTTAAAATAATCCGCGTAAGCCTTTTGTTTTTGGGCAGCAGTCAATGATGCACTTTCTGCAGTTTTCTCCATTTTAATTTTCATTTCTTGGAGATACTCGGCAACTGGTTGGGAAATGTTTGTTGGAAGATGTATTTCACCTGCCCATGACGACTTGAGTATAGATAAAGGACCCCTACCCAGGTAGCACAAAAAACGTTTAAACGTTTTATAAACGTTTTTAATCCGTTGTTACAACGTTAATAACCATTTTACAACCTTTAAAAAACGAAGTGTGCTACTTGGGTAGCTTCTCTACCGCAGAGTAGTTTAAATGGCGATACGCCTGTAGTAGTATTTGGGACTTCACGATAAGCAAATAAGAGGAAAGGCAGTTGACGATCCCAATTTCTACGATCTTCACGGATGACATGATGAAGCATATCTTTCAACACTCTATTCCACCGTTCAACTAATCCATTACTGGCCGGATAGCCTGGGCATGAAAATCTGGGACTACATCCAATTCGTTTTATGAATTCCTCAGTAAGAGCAGATTTGAAATTTGTTGCTTGATCGCTGGCAATTATGTTTGGTATTCCGGTCCTTGAGAATATCTGCAGTAACTCGTCACATGCAGACTTGGCTGTAAGGGTCCGCAGTGGAACTGCTTCAGGCCAACGAGTATGTTGATCCATCATAGTCAAAACATATTTATGTCCTCTGCTGGAAGGAGGATCAATTGGTCCAATGACATCAATGTTAACTACTTCAAAGGGTAAATCGGGACGACCTACTGGTGTTATTGGCGCCCTATCTCCAATTTTTTCTGCTTTCCGAAGCTGACACCCTTCGCAAGGCTGGACAAAAGTAGCAATTTCACTAGACATATTAGGCCAAAAGAAATTATACCTAATCCTTTCTTTGGTTTTCTTAACCCCCATATGTCCTCCGAAAACAGACTCATGAGCTAATTTCAAAACCACGCCCACTTTACATCGCGGTAACACTAGCTGCAATACTGGTTCACCAAGAATTTTATCCTTATGATAAATTAAGTCCTCAATTAGCGTAAAATTACCTTTGTTAAGCTTTAATTCGTCTCGAATCTTCACAAGAGAACTACAATTATTCTGCTCATACTTCAATTTATTTCTGTCCATGTTCAAATTAACTTCATCTGAGCCATCTTCAACACTAAACGTATTACTAATTTCTTCTTCTTCCTGTTGATTTACTTCCTTTTTTTCCTCTTCAAATTGCAAGCGTTGTAAGTCTGCTTCCCCGGAAAGAAAGTTTTCCTCAGATGATGTGGGTTCACTATTAATGGAACATAATGACTCGTACAAAGAAGGTGGCATTAGCGCTTGCACATTTAATTTATCTGTGGTTGCAATTACGCATTCCATTGGGTGGTTCAAGAAAGAATCTTTTGTGAGAGTGACAACTGATTTTATTAATCGAGCCTCTACTTTTTCACCGAATGCTGAACTCAAATAAATCGAACCGAATTCGTCATTACAAGTGTCAGAAAATATGTTAGAATTGCACACGAAAATTTGCGATCCAGAATCAAGTATACAATTTACTTCTTTCCCGTTAACGTAAACTGAAACGTACTTCAGAGGTTGAAGAGCAACTGGTGATTTTAAATATTCGGAATTAACTTTCGCTATTATTGAATCTTCCTTTCCCAATGGAGAGTACTTTTTCGCACAGTCCCGAGCTAAATGATTTCCCCCACAGATATAACATTCTATCTTTCTGTTTTCTTCACGTCTCACTTGATTATGGGCTTGTCTAGGGATATTTCGTTGATGGTTTTGATTGTTAGAAGCTCTATAACTTGAATATATCTCAGAAAATGACTTTCCTTTTGAAGCAAAAAACATGTCGCATTCTCTTGCCATTTTAATAGGTTTAAACCAACTTTCTTCCTGCTTTATATTTATATGTATGGCAGTTTCCTGATCAAGTGTTTGATATAATTTATCACTGACAATTAATTCCTTTAAAGAATCAAAATCATTAACGTTTTTTAAATTACAATACTGATCCCAACTAGTCGCAAGTCGCGAAGCAAATTGAACATGGGTCTCATCTTGCATGCGTCTTGCCCTTTGATAGTTCTGTAAGCAAATTAAGGGAGTTGGTTCAAATTCTCTCAGAACCATATTTTTTAATTTATTATAATCATTTATTTCCTCACCTTTTATGTAAACTAAAATATTTGCTGCCTTTTCTCCCAGTAAGTTTAAAAGAATTTCCCCTTTAAATTCGTCCGGAACATGTTTAGTTTTGAAAGATCTTTCCAATGAACAGAAAAATAGATTCCAACCTTCTTGTTTTGTAGGAACGGGAATAGTTAGTGTGCGAACGCTATTAATTAAATTTTCCACAGAAATTTGTGATACAGGTTCAAAATTAACTTGACGTAAATCCATATTCTCCACTTGATTTTCTAATTTAACTTTCTCTAAAGCTATTTTTTCTCGTTCAAGACTTATCTTTTCTAATTCTAACTTCGCATTCGTTTTTTCTAATTCTAGCTTCACATTCATTTTTTCTAATTCTAGATTCGCTTCAATTTTTGTTTTTTCTAATTCTAGATTCGCTTCAATTTTTGTTTTTTCTAACTCACGCGTCTGTTGTGCATCCAATCGCACTTCCTCTTCTTTTGCTTTCCTACTCGATATCATAGAATTAAAATATTCTTCAACAAACTCCTCATCATTTTTATAGCAGTCACTATTTAAAATTAAATCTTTTAAATCTATAACTTTCATTTCTGGAGTAGTAATCAGTCCAATTTCTTCCGCGAGTAGCTTTAGTTCTTCTTTCCGAGCGCCTCGGAACATGGCTAAATTTACGTATTTGTCAGAAGCAGTTAAACCAAATTAAATTTTAAATTCCACTCTGAAATTTTTAAAACAGCAAAAAGGTTGCCTACCTCGTAGTTCCCTTTGCTAAAGATGAAAGTTCGAATACGGTCGACACTGCGCCAGTGTAGTATCTATATATATAAAGATGACGGTGTTTGTTTGTTTGTTTGTTCGTTTGTTTGTTCGTTTGTAACCGCTGGCCAGAAGCCCCCACAGCACCTACAGACCTGAAACTTGGCTCAAAAATTCGAACGTACCCCGCCCTCGTGCACCTCGAAGCCCAAATTTTTAATTTCGAATTAGTTATTTTTAAATTAATTAATTAGTCTCATTTTTGGTGTATCCGCCATAATTGAGGGGGGAAAACCTCCCCCCACCCCAAAACATTATATATCGTTGGAAAGGGTTTTTTTTTCTGAAAAAGAAAAGTTTTAGCACGTTTTTGTCCGTTAATTAGGACAGGAGATATTAATTAATCAAATTTAGTCAATTTTCAAGGCTTAACTCTACGCAGAACTGAAACACTAGAGCCATTTTCCTGATCAGCTGCTCTTTTGTCCCTGAAGTTACTTTGTGGTTAAAATTGTGCGTATAGATTTAAGCCTTGAAAATTTATTCAATTTGAATGTTTAATATCTCTTATTTCTTTCTTAATTTTCTCTCTTTTTGATTTATTTGGCGAATTGATTTAAACTTTAACATGACTTTAAGTGGAGTTTAAAAGATGAAGCGCATTTGAACTAAAGGATATAATAATTTTAGTTCAGAGGGGTGGGAGGGAATTTAAATTTATTCAGTTGAATTCCTCAAAATTTGGTGTTGCCAAAAATGTCAGAATGGAACTATTATTGTTAAAAAATTAGCGATGGCTATCAGCTACTCTTCGTATTTGGCGTGGTAAAGTTTGGCAACAATAGGGATATTTACCAAACCTCCCAACCAGTGAAACACTTCTTTCTCCAAATTAAAGAAAAAGAAAACGCTCTGTGAAGGAACAGTAGTTGTTTGCAGTCTAAAAAGTATTTTATTGCATGTTTAAAACATGTATATAATGCCGCCAAACCTAAATTTTTAATAGTTCCATTCTGACATTTTCGGTAACACCGCTATGAAGTTACTCTTCGTATTTGGCGTCGTAAAGTTTGGCAACAATCTGGAAATTTACCAAACCTCCCAGCCAGGGAAATCTTGCTTATTTGAGGGTTACTGTTATAGATTGTAATCACTTCAAAGAGATGGTGCGAAAGACATTATGTTTCTTGCCTTTTAATGTTCAAATTAAAATCATGGAAGAATGGTTGAGGCTGAGCTACCTGACACAATTGATTCCCTATGTTAATAAATTTAAATTTGGCGACCAATTTTACATTGAAATTACGGTTAAATCGGTGGATTATGTTAAACTTCAAGGGCAAAATTGCTGTGTTCGTTGAGAGTTTTCGAAAATCTTGCCACTACAGTTATCTCAAAAGTTCCATTGAAACGTTTATTTGGCGAATTGATTTAAACTTTAATATGACTTTTAGTGGAATTCAAAAGGTAGGGGAGCACATTTGAATCAAATATAATAATTTTACTTTAGAGGGTTAGAGTGAATTAAAATTTATTTAGTTAACTTCCTTTACATTTGTTGCACGGGCATCGCCGTGCGGGTACTGCTAGTGTTTTGATAAAATAAACTTCACAAAGTTAAAAACACTATTTTTATTCTAACTCTTTCTCATTCCATTCCATCATATCATCGCGATCTCGTTTTTCGTCACCAATGGCAACCAACCAGAAGAAGTAGAAGTCATTATTACGGCACGATACTAGCGCCAGTAGATGGGAGGAGAGACTTTAATGCACACTACAACTTTAAAGTTATAAAAAAAAGCACGGTGAACAAAAATAAAGAGAAATGTACGCATTTACAATTACGTTGTAAAAATGCACTGGATAGTAGAAAAGGTAGACCATCAATCGCTCTTCTAAATTCAAAAAAAAAAAAAAAAAAAGCACGGTGAACAATAACAATGAGTAATTTACACATTTACAATTACGTTCTAAAACTGCACTGGACATTCCAAAAAAGTAGACCATCAATTGCTCCTTCAAAGAAAAAAAAAAAAAAAAAAAACACGGTGAACAGTAATGTACATATTTACAAAAGTAGACCATCAATAGTTCCTTTAAATTCAAAAAAAAAAAAGAAAAAGAAAAAAAGCATGCTGAACAACAATAAAGAAAAATTTACGTATGTACAATTACGTTGTAAAAATGCACTGATCAATCCAAAAAAAAAAATAGACCATTAATTGCTCCTTTTATTTCAAAAAAAAAAAAAAAGAAAAAAAAGCACGGTGAACAATAAAAAAGAAAAATGTACATACGTACAATTACGTTGTAAAAATGCACTGATCAATTCAAAAAAGTAGACTGCCAACTGCTCCCTTAAATTAAAAAAAAAAAAAAAAAGAAAACAAAAACGGTGAACAATAACAAAGAAAATTTACATATGAACAATTACGCTGTAAAAATGTACTGATCAATTACTTTTTGGCAATCTGAAATCAATTTGAATATTATATTTGGCACTAAATATACACCATCCGTAAGGCGTTAAAATAACTTCCAACATTGCGGTATATCATAGCAATAGTATGGACATGAAAACGAACTATTGCTTGGATGTTTGGTGAGAAAATATAGTAACATACTTTGATAAAGAACAAAATAGTGTTCATCTGAAAAAAAATTCATGACATCTAAGCCTCTACAAATTTTAAGGAGTTCCGAAATATGAAACTGAATCCCATTTGTTTTTAAAAAAGATTAATCTGTTAATCAAATACCTTTTTATCCTTTATAGTTGAGATAGTTATTGTAAAAACTTCCATTATTGAGGGCTCTTGCCGTGATTTAAAAGATCGCCAAATTTACGGTAGCAAGCAATTCCAACTATCTGCTAGAGAGTTGAGTTGATACACTAAATACTCGATTGGATTGATGAAAGCCTTCGAAAATGGAGTTTTAAATTGAAATTACAAAGACAGAATCAGCTCTAAAATTGAAATGAAAAAATAACTACCCATCGGATTTTGTTGAAACTGGTCTCTAAACCTTCCCAGTACCAAAAGGAACATACGGTGAAAATTTCAGCCAAATCTCCCGGGTAGTTTCTGAGATCTTAGGGAACACACACACACACACACACACACACACACATATATATACCAACATTCATTTATATATATATAGATTTGCATAACATCAAAGAGTAATGTTCTTTTTATATGAAATTTTACACACATTACTAATATACCTCGGGACAAGGGAATATTTGGATAACTGGGAATCTGGCGTGGTTGTCAAATTTTCGTTCAATCTGGCGATCAAATTTTTATTTTATTTTGTTGACCCTTAGTTTATGTTTGCGAAGGAAATATTTCCCTCGCTCATGAATTGGCGACAAAGATTTAACGCCAATAGGGATAGATAACCAGACTTCCAGTTACCGAAATCTTCCGTTTTTTGTTTCTAATTTCACATTAATTAATGTGGGAATTCCTATTAAAAAACTCGCCAAATCAACTTTAAAAGTTCCATTAACATGTAACAAAAACAGCTTAATAAAGATATTGAATCATTATTGTAGCATATGTAATATATTACATTACTACGGAATGAAAAGCATCAAAGCTAGTAGAAAACCAAACCTCAAATCTTTATTAAACCAAGGCTACACTAGATAGCGTTTTATACAGGCTTCTTCATTACTTAAAACATCAATGGTAAAGATTTGCCCGCTAGAGAGCGCTGAACAACGACCTCCCAAATGTTTGTTTACATTTATTAGCATGTTGTTTCCGCTGTAAAAAGTGACGTTTATCCTATCTTTTAGGGTTAAAAAATATTGATGTAGTTAACTGAAGTGGAGTACAGAGTGAATTGATGCCGAAGGCCCTCTTAGTACTGCTTTTTAGGGGAAATAAATTCCCTTTTCAGGTAAAGTTGGTCGCAACTCATGATTCAGTCATACGACATTCATTCATTGTTTACTTTCTTCGAATTAGCAACATATAGCAATGGCGTTCAATTTTGGCATCTCTGCATTAATAAAATATACGCTTTTCTTCGCAGCCGATAAATAAAAATGTAGCAATGAAATAATATTGTTCTATTTACTATTTTGTTTCATTACTGTTGCTCACACGATCTTAATTGCTACGCAAAAGCTCAGATGTTCATTTTGATAGCGTTGACCCATCAGAGCGATAAATGGCGAATCTATTCGTAGAGACATTTCATTTTGATGCCCCAGAATGAAATGTACACTAATGAAGTGATGGTGTTCAACGGAAAGACGATTGACAACAAAACATATTAATTTCTTTAGTAAAAACGAAATGAGCATATATAATCGTTTGGTACTAAAGAGCAATACAAGTACGAAAAAAATAAACAAAACTACAATATTACGACGACCAACTGTAAAATTTTGTTTTCATTTACACAACATTAAAAGGTAATGTTCTTTTTATGTTAAATTTCACACATTGATAATATTTCGATAATTGGGAATCTGCTGTGGTTGCCAAATTTTTGGCGATAATTACTTTATTTTGTTGCTCTTTAGTTTATGTTTGCGAAGGAAGTATATTTCCCTCGCTCATAAATTGGACACAAAGATTTAACGCCAATAGTGAAAGATAACCAGACTTCCAATCACCGAAATCTTCCCTTTTTTGTTTCTAATTTCACACATAAGTTTAATACTTGAAAGTAAAATAATGGGCCAACTGAAAAAAAGCTGCGAAATAATGTGAGAATTCTCATTAAAAAACTCGCCAAATCAACTTCAAAAGCTCCATTAGCATGTAACATAACAAGTTTAATAAATATATCGAGCCATTATCATCATTGAAATTTAAATTAAAATGCAAAATAAGAGAAAAGAAGACGATGCAAGCTTAAAATTTTAATCTTCGCATAGGTGGTAAGAAAATACATCGCCAAGTTAAAAAACGTACCTATAACTGAAACGTACATACTACCAAAGATCTCAGTTATTGAAATATTCTCAAAAGCTTTACGGAGAACTTCCATTAAAATGTAAAAAAATCGCCAAATAAATTAATTTGACCATCTAAACTCATCAAAAGTTTTGATGGAACTATCGTTCCAAAATCGCCATTTATCGCTCTGCGGTGCCAGTGTCGTTTCATAGTTAATTAATAATTAGAATCAATTAAAATGAAAAATAATTCACTAACTAATTAAAATAAGCCGTTAAAGTGCAGAATAAACCAACAAATCGAACGAGCTATTAAATAACGTTAAAATACACTAAAATAGAATTGAATGCCAAATTGTAAAATGGTCGCCAACAAATTAACTTTTAATTTTGTCTTTTATTATTTGATTTGTAGAAATGTTAGTTACCATAAAATTCGATAGATGTCGCTGGAAAAGGACGTCCGTTTTTATCCCAAGAATTTTGATCAAATGAAGAAGCCTGTATAATTGCTATCTAGTGTAGCCTTGATTAAACCAATAAACTACATTCTTGAGATTTACTGTTGCCACTCAGCTTGTAACAATACTACATCCCTTTCTTTCTTTTTTTTTTTTTTAAACTGAAACAAAACAAAATTTTGAAATAAAATAAATAAACACTTATATACAGTTCTCTACTTAAAAATATAGTCACTATGCCAATGAGGTTTTTTCTTTTGTCGTTGTGGTCTTGGCGCGTTTGATGAATGCTCATCTGTTATCTCACTTTCTTCATTTTCATTTTCCTCTCCTATATCAACAGCAATTTTCAAGTTTTTGTCCTCTGCATTGCTGAAATACTTCTTAACATGTGTTATGTTTCTTTTATAGCAAACTCCATTTGGATCTTCAATAGTAACAGCATTTCCTTCCCTTCCAACGACAGCCATTGGTATAGGTTTAAATGGTGTTGTCAGTTTATTTTGCTTCTGTTGCTTCATTAATACAATGTCACCGGGATTAATGTTGCTCTCTTTAACTTTGCGCTCTTGATCTGCATACTGTCTTCCTTTATCTTTAATAAATTTATCTCTATCTCTGATTTCTTCATCTGTGAACTTCGCTGTATTTTCTTTTACATCAGGTAACTTACTTCTTAATTTTCTTCCAAACATTAATTCTCCAGGAGGAATACCGGTAGTAGAATGTGGTGTAATGCGATACGCAAATAGAAATTCTTGCAATTCTGTTCTCCAGTTCTTTCCTGTTGCATGAGCAATTCTCAGTCTTTTCAGAATTGTTCTGTTCTGTCTTTCAACTTGACCATTTGCTTGAGGCCACAAAGGAGTTGAATAATGATGCTTAACACCCCTTTCTCGTAAAAATTTCTTAAAATTTTTGTCAATAAATGTTCCACCGTTATCAGTCATAACATGTTTTGGATAACCATATCTAGAAAACATCTCTGTCATTTGGTTAATTAAAACTTGTGGACTTAAAGATCTTGTTATTAAAACTTCAAAAAATCTACTATAATAATCAACAATAACAAGTAAATATTCTCCCGTTGGTAAGGGACCTAAATAATCCAACGATATGTGTTCCCATGGCTCTGATGGTAACTCAGTTCGTGTCATTGGCTCAGGTGGATCTGGAATAGCAACAAGTTGACATCCATGACAAGACCTGACAAATTTTTCCACGTCTTTGTCCATGTTATACCACCATACCTTGCTTTTTAGTAACCTTTTCATGGCTGTCATCCCCATATGACCTTCATGTGCTAGTTCTAAGCATTTCCACTGAAGATCCGAAGAACAGACGATTCTAGTACCTCTCAAAAGAATTCCATCTATTTCACAAAATTCATCCTTGATTATTTCATAATGTCTTTGGTCCTTAGCCCAAATGTTTGTTCGTAAGCTGTTCTTTAATTTCTGCAGGTTACAATCTCTGTTTGTAGAATTTTTTACGTCTTCCAATTTAATTGCAACGGGTACATTAACTTCAGCAATATTTCGTATGTAATTTTGTTCTTCAGTAGATCTTGCTTCATCTTCAGACGATTCAGAAATATCCAATAATCTTGATAATGGATCTGTAATATTTGTTTTTCCTGGCTTGTAGATAATTTTATACGAGTAAGGCAGGAATTCAAGTGAAACAAGGACGATCGCAACTCACCAATGCAATCGCAAATTCCCAAATTTTGATACGTTGCAATCGCTACGAGATGCAATTCTAATGTAATTCGACTTCCAGTAGCAATTGCAATTTGCGATCGCCTCGAAGCGATTGCAATGGTGTTTCACTTGAATTCCTGCCTAACTCATCAGCCGTAAAACCCATCTTTCAATTCTTGCACATGATCTATGATGAATACCAAATATTGTTTGCAACGGCTTGTGGTCTGTGACCAATTCAAACGTTTTTCCAAATGTATAAATATGAAATGTTTCGCATGCCCAAACTAAAGCAAGAGCTTCCTTTTCAGTTTGAGAATATCTCTTCTCCACGCTACTAAGCGCTTTACTTGCATAGCGAATAACTCTGGGTCCATCCTTTTGAAATTGAACTAAAACAGCTCCTAACCCTACTGGACTAGCATCGCAGTAAATTCTTGTTCTAGATTCTGAATCATAAAATCCTAAACTTGGCGAGTTGGCGATTATTTTTTTCAGTTTTTCAAAGGCTTCATCTTGTTTCTGTCCCCAGTTGAAAGGTTCATCTTTTTTCGTGAGTTTTCTTAATGGCTCCGCTATTGTCGCAAGATTTGGAATAAATTTTGACGAAAAATTGACTAATCCTAAAAAACTTCTAACTTCACTAACTGAATTTGGACATCGAAAATTTTCAACTTCTTTCTTATTTTTCTCTGTCGGTTCAATACCTCTTTTGTTAATGCGGTGATTCAAAAACGTTATTTCTTTCAATCCAAATTTACATTTTTCTTTATTTAAAGTAAGTCCTTTTTCCTTCACAACATTTAAAACATTCTCTAAATGTTCATTATGTTGCACTTTATCTTTCCCATGAACTATTACATCGTCCATATAAATACAAATTCCAGGACATTTTTGAAACGTTTGACTCATAACTCTCTGATACATCTCTGGTCCACAGTTTACTCCAAACATTAGACGTTTATAACGAAACAAACCCAAATGTGTACAGAAAGTAGTGATAGTCCTCGAATTTTCTTCAAGTTCGATTTGATGATATGCCCATTTTATATCAAGTTTACTAAACACAGTGCTGCCGTTTAGTTCTTGCAGAACTTCGTCAATGGTAGATAATGGGTATCTTTCTCTTTCAATGCTTTGATTTGGAATTCTCATATCCACACATAATCTCCACTTACCTTCTTTCTTAGGTGTAACGACAATCGGTGATACCCATGGAGTTGGACCATCCACTTTTTCAATTATGTCATGGTTGAGCAAATCATTTATCAGCTCTTTTACATGTGATCTTAAGTTGTATGGTAATCTTCTTACTGGTTGTGCAACTCCTTTTGCATCCTTCTTAATTGGAATTTTGAGCTGAAAGTCCTTTAATTTCCCAATTCCTTGAAAAATATCTTGATATTTTAAAACAACAGCTTCATAACTTGAACCATCCACATCATATGAAATGTTTAATTTGTTTACATTGTATCCTAATCTCAGTACATTAAGTTTAATAGCAGTCTCTTTACCCAATAATGAGCATCCTTCACCGTCAAATACAAAAAATTCAACATCTTCTAACTGTTCAGCATGCAATACTTTTATAGTAGCTCTAAAACCTCCCAATACTTTTAATGGCTTTTTATCTCCATATTTATAAATCTTCTTATCAACTAAATAATTCTTGCATTTGATTTTAGATGACTTTAGTCTCTCCCATTCGCTTTTCCCAATTACATTACAGCTAGCTCCTGAATCAATAATCATAGGTATTTCAACATTTCCCACAAAGTACGTAATATATTCACTTTTGTTATTATAAGGGAGTGAAAATATAAATTCATCTTCATTATTAGAATAGTTTAAATTTCTTACGATCTTTTCTTCCTCTCGAATTCTCTTTGGCGCTTTACAAACTTTTGCAAAATGTCCGAAAAGTCCACAGTTCAGGCATTTCTTTCCTTTGGCTGGACAGTTAAGCGATTTTGAAATATGACCCTCTTTTCCACATTTCCAACAAATTAAGTTATTCTTTTCACGAAAATTAGCCATTTTCTTTTGCGTTGAACTTATTTTCAATCTATTAAGGTGCTCTTCTGCTGATGAAATATTTTCTATAAGGTGTTCTTCTGGCGATGAAATATTTTCTATAGCAGCTGACTCCAAACGGGACTGTTCATACCAAGGCTACACTAGATAGCGTTTTATACAGGCTTCTTCATTACTCAAAACATCAATGGTAAAGATTTGCCCGCTAGAGAGCGCTGAACAACGACCTCCCAAATGTTTGTTTACATTTATTAGCATATTGTTTCCGCTGTAAAAAGTGACGTTTATCCTATCTTTCAGGGTTAAAAAATATTGATGTAGTTAACTGAAGTGGAGTACAGAGTGAATTGATGCCGAAGGCCCTCTTAGTACTGCTTTTTAGGGGAAATAAATTCTCTTTTCAGGTAAAGTTGGTCGCAACTCATGATTCAGTCATACGACATTCATTCATTGTTTACTTTCTTCGAATTAGCAACATATAGCAATGGCGTTCAATTTTAACATCTCTGCATTAATAAAATATACGCTTTTCTTCGCAGCCGATAAATAAAAATGTAGCAATGAAATAATATTGTTCTATTTACTATTTTGTTTCATAACTGTTGCTCACACGATCTTAATTGCTACGCAAAAGCTCAGATGTTCATTTTGATAGCGTTGACCCATCAGAGCGATAAATGGCGAATCTATTCGTAGAGACATTTCATTTTGATGCCCCAGAATGAAATGTACACTAATGAAGCGATGGTGTTCAACGGAAAGACGATTGACAACAAAACATATTAATTTCTTTAGTAAAAACGAAATGAGCATATATAATCGTTTGGTACTAAAGAGCAATACAAGTACGAAAAAAATAAACAAAACTACAATATTACGACGACCAACTGTAAAATTTTGTTTTTATTTACACAACATTAAAAGGTAATGTTCTTTTTATGTTAAATTTCACACATTGATAATATTTCGATAATTGGGAATCTGCTGTGGTTACCAAATTTTTGGCGATAATTACTTTATTTTGTTGCTCTTTGATTTATGTTTGCGAAGGAAGTATATTTCCCTCGCTCATAAATTGGACACAAAGATTTAAAGCCAATAGTGAAAGATAACCAGACTTCCAATCACCGAAATCTTCCCTTTTTTGTTTCTAATTTCACACATAAGTTTAATACTTGAAAGTAAAATAATGGGCCAACTGAAAAAAAGCTGCGAAATAATGTGAGAATTCTTATTAAAAAACTCGCCAAATCAACTTCAAAAGCTCCATTAGCATGTAACATAACAAGTTTAATAAATATATCGAGCCATTATTATCATTGAAATTTAAATTAAAATGCAAAATAAGAGAAAAGAAGACGATGCAAGCTTAAAATTTTAATCTTCGCTTAGGTGGTAAGAAAATACATCGCCAAGTTAAAAAACGTACCTATAACTGAAACGTACATACTACCAAAGATCTCGGTTATTGAAATATTCTCAAAAGCTTTACGGAGAACTTCCATTAAAATGTAAAAAAATCGCCAAATAAATTAATTTGACCATCTAAACTCATCAAAAGTTTTGATGGAACTATCGTTCCAAAATCGCCATTTGTCGCTCTGCGGTGCCAGTGTCGTTTCATAGTTAATTAATAATTAGAATCAATTAAAATGAAAAATAATTCACTAACTAATTAAAATAAGCCGTTAAAATGCAGAATAAACCAACAAATCGAACGAGCTATTAAATAACGTTAAAATACACTAAAATAGAATTGAATGCCAAATTGTAAAATGGTCGCCAACAAATTAACTTTTAATTTTGTCTTTTATTATTTGATTTGTAGAAATGTTAGTTACCATAAAATTCGATAGATGTCGCTGGAAAAGGACGTCCGTTTTTATCCCAAGGATTTTGATCAAATGAAGAAGCCTGTATAAAACGCTATCTAGTGTAGCCTTGGTTCATACAAACGACATAAAGCTTCAGCTCTTTCTAAAGATAACGCATCTCCTTCATCTATCAATTTAATTCTCAGTTCTTTATACGGGCATTTCACAATAATTTGATCTCGAATATGTCGTTCAATTTCACTTTTTACGAATCCGCATAAAACTGCTTGTTGGCGAAGTCGAATTATAAATGAATCCATGCTTTCATTTTCTCTTGGCGACATATTTCTAAATTTTAAACTTTCGAACGCTTCATTTCCAGAAACAGCGAACTTCCTTGTTAACATAGAAGCAATCGTCTTATATTCATCTGCCGGTTCAAATTCATCTTCTTCAAGTGGCATTAACGTGTCAAAAATATCTTGAACATCTGTTCCAGCATAATGTAATAAACACGCTTTCTTACGATGATTATTTGTTATACCTTTGGCGACAATAAACAGTTCAAAGGATCTCAGCCATTTTGTCCATCTGATCGCTCTCGTACTTCTATCTCCAAACGGTTGAAATTTCTAAACATCTTCGTTCAATCTATCCATTTCGGTAGAATCCTAGTTTAAGGTCCGGCGATAAATGAATAAATCTGGCAACCACAGAATTAGCATTGGATGATTGGATTGTTTGGCGACTTTAAGCAAAATGGCAACCATAGAATTATCATTGGATGATTGGATTGTTTGGCGACTTTAAGCAAAATCGCCAAACCCGGACCTTAAACTAGGATTCTACCTCCATTTCTCGTAAAATTAACTTGTGTTTAGTCTTTTTCTCAAATTATTTTTTTTAACTCGTCGCCAAAATGTAGCATATGTAATATATTACATTACTACGGAATGAAAAGCATCTAAGCTAGTAGAAAACCAAACCTCAACTCTTTATTAAACCACTAGCGGTACGCGCACGGCTTTGCCCGTGGTATAAAATTAAAAGTGCATTTGTAAAATAATTGATATAGCAGAAAAAATGCTCTACTTTAGTTTTATTCAACTACAATTCCTTTAAAGTGATATAAGGATCTGATATGGACCCCACACTACTTAATTTTACGTGTAAATTTCTTAGTAGATGCGTTAAGTGCTAAAATAGTGCTTGGAGTGAGCAAGGTAACAATTCAAACATTTGTATCCCTAGATTGCTACGAAACAATGCAAAAAAATGTTTTACAATGATTAATCTCCTAAATATCGTCGATTTTAACATCATCCAGTGGATTTTTCACAAAATATCGCCAACAGCGCCAAATTGAACCCAAATCAAAAAAAAAAAAAAAAATTCGCCAATTTGGCGTCAAATACTTAGCGATCAGAAGCTTGGCGATATATCACCAAGTGGTCGCGCCAATTCATATCACTTTTGTTAACCAATTCATATCACCTTGCATTGAAAACACTGATTTACCCGATAAAGGGGGTAAAACACCCCCTTGGAACATTCGAATGCAACCCCAAGGGAGATGGACAAAAATAAGCCAAAAGAGAAAATAAGAACAATTTTGTTGATAACAGAAACCAACAGAAATCTTACCAAAGTTTAAAAGAAGAAGAAAGTTTTCTTTCCTAACTTAAAAAAACAAAACAATACATTTTCCGAAATGAAACACTTTAAAAAAACGATGCATTATCGCAATTGATACGATATTTCGTTAATCTGTGCTTTAGGTACCCTTTTCTCGCTAAATGAACGATAGGCGCGCCAAGCGTGGTAACCCTAGCTATTTGGCGTAGTTGACTTTTTGAAAACGCGCCAAGCAGGGTCCCAAAGCATCTTCACCGCTTCACCGGGAAAAAGACAGGGTTGCCAGAGAATTGGAACAAAAAAAAAAACTACGCCTCCTCTAAAAAAAATATTACAAAATACTACTGTTTCCAAACGTTGCCAAAATCAATGTTGCTGAAATGCGAAATCTATGAAAATGAAAAAAAAAAAAAAAAAATCCGCCAAATCTTTTAATTAAGTCATTAGTGTATTGGAAACAGGGTTGCCAGAAACATACTACGCTCCTTATTTGGGCCGAAAAAATACTACCGTAGAATCAAAAATACTACGTCTGGCCGTAGCCTACGAAGATAGACGCTGGCAACCCTGGAAAAAGAAAGAAACAAAAATAAGTATGAACACGTAACCATAGTAACAACATGAAAAATTGATTTCCGTTGATAAAATAATTCATTTTATCTCTCTTTTCAAACAAATTTTATTCTAAAGTTCAACCATTTTAGAATCGTTTGGCTTGCTTTACTGAAGGTAAGCCTTGAATTTCGGGATTCTAAAAACAATTGTTACAGCTCTCCTGATGATCGTAGAAACTTCGAAAAAACTTCATTTTGTGCAGAAAATTCCAAGCTTTCGAATGACATAAGACTTGAAAATGTGTGTGAAATATTTCTTCCCTATTTTATCGAATTTCCGCTAAGAATTCGAATAGAAAAAGAACGAAATGGAATTTTCGAAAAATCGCTTCGAGGTGCAAAACTACATGCTACAAACTAATTTTGTGCCAAGTGGCATGAAAATCGACCGAACGGTTTTGGCGCTACGCGCGTAACAGACAGACAGACAGAAAGAAAGAAAGAAAGAAAGAAGGACAGACAGAACCACCTTCAGCTTTATTATTAGTAGAGATATGTAGAGATTAAACTACATTCTTGAGATTTACTGTTGCCACTCAGCTTGTAACAATACTACAATTATTATAGTTGAAATCTAAATTAAAATGCAAAATAAGAGAAAAAGAAGCAACCATGAGGACGATGCAAGCTTAAAATTTTAATTTTCGCTTAGGTAGTAAGAATATATATCGCCAAGTTAAAAAACGTACCTTTAACTGGAAAATACGTACCAAAGATCTCAGTTATTTAAATATTCTCAGAAGCATTACGGATAAAAAATTCTTAACGTGCTTTTCAAGATATTAGTACCATAGTCGTTCCAAAAGTTCCATTCAAATGTAAAAAATTCGCCAAATAAATTAGTTTAATCATCTAAATCCATCAAAAGTTTTGATGGAACTATCGATCCAAAAGGTTGGATTATTACTTAGTTTTTTATTGTTTTTTTTTTTATAATCTAAATGCAAGGGAGGCAAAACAAAACTTTTGAAACGAGAAACAAAAAGTGTGAGCGTTTTTAAATATTTTGGTAAGATATTAAATATTGCAAAAATGAAAACAATGTTGGTAAATTTGTTGCCTATTTGGCGTGTTCGACTTAGTCATTACTTCTCATAACGTTACACAAAAAGTAAAAATAAATTGCCAAGTAAATAATAAAGGCCATTAGCTGAAACTAGAATTTCGTTTAAATCGAAAATAGTTAGGAAAAAATTAGTCTTTAAGTATGATAAACCTCCCCAATCGAGAACGTTTTTGCATTCGCAGTTTTAGCGTTTGAACATTGCAATTTTGTTAAGACAAGGCAGATATTTTTTTTCCTAATAAACCCTGGTAAAATTACGCTTTACTTTAACATTATTTTAACTGCACTCTGCACTTATTTTTAAATTCGTGCATTATTGATACAGCGACAGCATCGAAAAACCTTTAAATTTTACCCTTTAAATTACCACGGACAAAGCCGTGGCGAGTAACTCTAGTTTTTAATAAATGTTTTTTGTTTGCAAAAGAGTTGGTGAGTTTGCTAACGCGAACTAGTCCTTTCAGGTGAGTGAGTCTCTCCGATTCGACTCGGTAAACTGACCTGTTTTGCCCATTTCTTGCAAGAAAAATATTGAAGATCAAGGCACAGACTGAAACATCATTGCATTTCAGCCGAAAATTTATTTTGAAGTTCATTATGCTGCCATCTAGCGGCAAAAGTAGGAAAAAAATACAATACCTTCGAATTCTTGAGAAAATGAATGAAAGTTGTTTAATCGTTAAATTTCTAAAGAAAATTTTAAAAATATCGCTACCTCAACACAATAGCAGGACATCTTAGTGTTATTCCTGGGATAAAATGCTTTTTTGTACTCTGACGCTCAGATATGAGAAGGAATAAATAATATTAAGAGATTTTGATATAGTTATTGCTGATAAATTAATGTTATGTTATTATTGAAATTGAGTGTGATGCAAAGTAATATTTACAGAAATATTTTAGAACAGATAGATGTGCTAAAAACATTATAATACATACTTGTTTACTTACACTTCCAGGGTCGTTTTTGCCCCTCCTCAAATTCTAATTAGTACTCTTAGAACGAAACAGTACAGATTTTTAAGCGTAGAACATCTCCCGTCCAAATGTTTCCAGTGGGGAAACGGTGTATACTTAAATGCAGATTTTGTGGGGATCGGGGGGGGGAGCGAGCGAAAGCCACGATCAGCTGTGAGAAAAAACACCAATTTCTCGAATCAGTGGTCGCGATTCCTCCCCCCCCCCGTCCCCCAAAATGACAGGTCTGCTGTTAAGATTCTGCTTGTGTGATTTTTTTGCTGAAACGAAAAATTTTATGAGATATTTCAGTCTAAAGAATTCTCTACATCTGTTCGACATGCGCCCAGGCTATTTATTACTTTTAAAGAGTCTTTACTCAATTCTTTTTTTCTAAGCACTATTAAGAAAAGATTTCGTCCACTATTTTTCTAAAAATATATGACCGTAAACCATTATGGCCAGTAAAATTAGAACCCTTTTACTTGTTCTCAAGTTATCATTTTTAAAGTTCTTTGAATTTTGAAATATGTTTTTTTTTTTTCGGTAATAATAAGCTATCTGAGAAATATTGTACAAAATAATTGTAAGAAAAATAATTTTAGAACATTTATAAAAAACAGGAAACAATAAATTTTTTGCATGCATTTTTATTCAAGTATTTAAAATGGAACAGACATAATTTACAGTAATAGTTCTTTCAGGAGAAAAAGGAATTAAGCATGCTTTGTTACTTAAGAAAGGTGTTCTTGCCGGTTCCTTTTTTTGCTAACTTATCCCCTGCTATTGAATAGTATGCCAAAACAAAAGCATACATTTTTAAAACAGTAGGCATTGTGCTTAGGTTCAAACTCGCAACCAAAGACCTAAGACAAAAACCCATTGCCTCATGACTATGACATCTTATGAACAATCAAATAAATAAGTTACTCTGTTTTTTGAACTTTTGAACAATTGAATAAAAATATAATTGTTAATAGAATCGAATAATATCCAAGCGCAAATATATCACTAAATTTTGAAGGAAACGTAAACACACAATTACTACTTTATTTACAGAAGCATTCAGCATAACAAAAATAATTCTAGGTTTAGATTGAACTTTGCTTTTAACGAAGTTTGCGTAACTTGTGTTGCATTGTTCTATTATACAGGGTGTCCACTCCAATCGTGGACCAATAGCTAATTTCTAAACCGTTAGAGATAAGCATATAGTTTATTTAGGAAAAAATCTCCAAATTATGAAAGGAATTTTGGGTCTATTCAATGTTTTTCAAAAAATCAAATTTTGAAAGAGTTACGAAATTTAAATTTTTATACAGCCCCCCAGTCCTATCAATCATATTTAGTAACCTCTCTACTACCACAAAAATTGACCGAGTTATGACATTTTGAAAAATCAAGATTTTGCATTGTTTCATGACGTCATCTAGAGGTCGCTTAAGGGACCGTATGCGAAATCCTTCAAAATCTTAATTTTTCAAAACGTCATAACTCGGTCAATTTTTATGGTAGAAGAGTGATTTTTTTTTAGTTTTAAACGTTACAGTGTCAAGAATGTTTTACTAAACATGATTGATAGGGCTGGGGGGCTGTATAAAAATTTAAATTTCGTAACTCTTTCAAAATTTGATTTTTTGAAAAACATTAAACAGACCCAAAATTCCTTTCATAATTTGGAGATTTTTTCCTAAATAAACTATATGCTTATCTCTAACGGTTTAGAAATTAGCTATTGGTCCACGATTGGAGTGGACACCCTGTATACATTCAAAATATTAATTCAAATCCCTTTGTTTTCTCCTAGTATTCGGTGAAAAAATGAAAGATTCTGTCATAAAACAAGTGTGTGATTAATAATAAATTACTCAATCCATTTTCATGGATATGATATTTGTACGCATAGTCGACTGGTGCACCAAAAAAAAGGGGGGGGGGGGTCAAAAGAAATATGTTTGGTGTGTGGGTGTGTGGGGGGGGGAATAGAAGGTAGTACCTTTGAAAGGGTTACTTTGTAAAATTTGGCTATATTATTGTTCTTTAACATTACTAATTAAAGGACCTCTAAAAAGTGCGGAATATGGTCAGAAAAAATCAATCAGGCCATATATGGCTAACATAGACATTCCCTCTTACAGTTAAAAATTCTATTGTTATGAAACAATATAAAAAATGTTGAAATTTTCATCTTGTTTTTGGCTTTTTCAGCTTTTATTTTGGTGAAATAAAACAATTCACTCTGTAAGAAATTGGTTTTTCTGTCGATCATTACTTTTTAACTCTGAAAAGTAAGGGGGCAAAGGCTCTTTACTTTTGGATGTGAGGGGGCAGTCGCCCCCTCACATCCAAAAGTACGAGCCGCTTGGAAGTTTATTAAATTAGTTATCGCTTGGAAGTTGAGATGAAGCACTAAATAATGATTTGAATGGAGGAAAGCCTTTAAAAAAGGAGATTTTATGTGTAAGTTTTAACTAAAATTGGAATAAAAAAAAAGAACTACCTGTCAGATTTTTTTCCAATTGGTCTCTTGATGTGCCCAGTGAAGACACAAGCAAATTGTGAAATTTTTAGCGAAATCGGACGGGTAGTTTTTGAGTCTAAAAAGGATACACTCATTTTTATATATAAAGATTTGCTTTTTGGCAGTTCGTGACTAACTTAAAAATTGAAGATATAAAAAGCATTAAACGGAAGGAGACGAACATAATAATTTAGCAAAGAAAACTGCACGAAAAGACCACAGGTTAAGAGTTTCTTATCACGCATATTATGAGAATACTAATTCTTTTTGTACAAAAAGTTACGTTAGGAATAAATTTCGATCCACATTTTTACGCTGTTTTGAAAGTTACTCTCATGTAATACGTCATGGAGAATTTCAAAATTTGTTACACATCGACTTTTTTTTTTTAATAACCTACAAGTGTATAAATTGTATAAGCTTATCGCAAAATATTTTTCTTTTCAACTTGTTTGAAATTTCTCTTTTTAATCAGTTTGAGCTAGGACGCATGAAGTTAAATCGTTTGATTCATTTTTTCAATGTTTAGAATTAGTTAAGCAGCTGAAAGTAGAATTAACTATCAACTGGGAAGTTTTCAGTTTTTTAATTTTATTTTATACTAGCAGCACCCCCACGGCCTTCGCTCGTGCAGTAAATAAAAAAAAATTTGGAGAACGAGTAATGTTTTCCCTTTCAAAACATTTAGGCTTAAGCCCGAAAACTTCAAAGATAGCGTTAAGCCTTGGCCAAGTTCACTTCGTATTGAAATGTCGAAGACGATCTTTCCACGTTTGAACAAAACGGCAACGGCAATTAAAATTTGATTTTTCACAAATTTTAAGCCGGTTTAAGTCGTTTCCACGGGATTTTTCAACATCCCCTTCACAGCACCGTAGGTAGAAAATGTTCTCTTATGGAATGTTTCGTAATCTTTCCAATGAGACCAAGATCAAGACGATACGTTAATTATTTCTTTAGATAGAGCCATTTTTCGGTCCAAAATTTAGCTTTCAAATAAAAAAAAAACTTTTCATCGAATTTTTTCCGACCTGGTCTAACAACCTTCACTGAGCTAACCTGCACTGCTGTAAAAATTGGAACGAAATCGATCGAGTAGTTTCTGAGTTTACTCCGGACACACATATTTTGGAGTTTGTGTTTTATATATATGAAGATGGTAGAACAACAATATGAACAACATCAGCGAAAAAAATTCTGAGATACGACAGATAGTTGATTTGTAATGTTTCTTTTAAGTTCAAGCGACGGTGACATCATATGGCTGGCGGTATTTTTCGCTTTTCGACCACAAGCGCCAATAGCGTGAGACTTTTTATGTATTGGTGAGAGTGGAAACATGTTTTTGCTATTTTATACCGCAGTTTCTCTGGGTTACCGTAGTAGGTAAGTCCCCAAGTCATGCTTTCCCAAAAATTTGAATACGGTTTTTGCCGCAAAAAGTTTATAAGAATCATCGCTGATACCCGTGGCAGGTTCTCTTAACGAATCTAATCTCCGGCGAATCAAAAAACTTAATCTAATTGGTAACGGAAGGAAGAAAAGCTCGTATAGCTGCAATACAATTTTTGTATGTGAAAGGCTAAAATTACAGCCATTCAACGTCACTGGTTTCGTTTCTCAAGGTGCACTTTTTTGCGCATGGGCTTTTTAAAAATTCATTGAAAATCAGTCATTGTGTTTTAAAATCCAGATGGGAAAATTTTGTGTTTTGTAAGTCTTAACAATATCTAGTGGTCAAAGTAAGAATATTTAATAGGTTGAAACTTAACTATTGTGAGTCTGAGAATGTTTAATAAAGTCGAATTTATGGAAATAATATTTTGGTTTCATTACCTTGAACAATTTTCTTATTTTATGGAACAATAATCTAAAGATGTATTGAACAAAAATCTAGAGATGTATTAGGAATCTTTATCAAAGTTTTTGAACTCTTTTATGGAGCCGTTTACGTTATTGATGAAGTAGTAACTGGAAAAATTGGGCAGCAAACGCTGGATGTTCTGCAAATCTGTTACACTTTAGTCAAAACAAGAGTTACGGTCCTGCTCCACATTGACGTAAAGCAGAAAAATAAAGCAGAAACGTAAAATGGATTACATAGTGTTCCTATGGAAAGTACCCGGATTTTCGGTTTCTGCCTTCGGCTTTGGTCGCGTTTTACGCTGATGTGGAGCATGGCCCTACGAGAGAAACATACAAACTATTGCTGAACAATAATAAACAAAGACATGTATAAAAATAAAATAGGAAAACAATTTACAAAATGCCAAAGCAATGGCAGTAAGTTGAACCTTTGTTATTCATTAAGATTGAGACTAATCCTCCAAATGTCTGACGAAGTCAGACAAGGTCTATCAGACCATTGACCCGGAGGAAATCGAGGACAAGAAGAGGTGATTTAACGATATCTTCTTTGCAAAGTCCTAGGATGTGCTCCAAAGTCCTAGGATGTGACAGTCCAGGATGTGCTCTGGAGAAGCCTGCTGGGTTTTGTATTTAGAGCAGACGTCGAAGACTTTCCTGCCCTCAATGAATGAGAGACTCTTCGTGTGGCCGCTTGCTAATCTAGAAGTTGCAGTTTTCGATGATCTGTCACAATTTAGGGCGAATGAAGAGCCAGGCTCTTCGCCAGCGTACCACTCATGGGAGGGAGGTATCTTGAACTCCTTCAAAATCTCAGAATTTACAATAGATTGGTGTTCTGAAAAGGTAAGTTCTGAAGAAAAAGGATTGTCGGAGTAACAGCTCTTCTTGGCCAGTTCATCCGCTCGGTCGTTGCCGAAAATGTCTACATGGGATGGAATCCATTGGAAGTAGATTTCACGGAGCTTGGAGATGAGCTTTAGTTTAAGGAGGATAGAAGTGCTGGTTTTTATCACCAATTGCAGTCCAGTTGTGGAGGTGCTGTATAGAGCTACGACTATCTGAAAGGATCCAGAGATCTCCATAATCATTGTCATTGTGAATGGACTCAAGTCCCTGTTCAATTGCTATTAATTCAATTTTGAAGACTGAAGATGAATCAGGGTTGCGAAGGCTGATAGACAATTTTTCCCCCGGTTTCTCAATGTAGATGCCACTACCGGCGTGGTTGTCTAGTTTACTGCCATCTGTATACAATTTTATGGCATTGTCTGGGATCTTTGTTATTCATGGAAGGCTTTATCAATCAATGAACGAATGAGCCTTGAATCTCATTAGCAACTTTATCGACTTTTAATGACTTTGGAAAAATAATAGGGAGCAATTAATTCCTGAACTTCTTGGGCCTCTTAAGTAATAGCCGTCAACTTCGTTGAGTATGAAAATATTTGACACACATACTTTTTGTTCTGGGCAGCAGTTAAGGATGCATACATAATGCCATTAATATTTCTCGGAAAAATTGCTTCACAATGATGATAATAATAATAATAATGTTTACTAAAGTGAAAGATTAAAGTTTTATCATTTGAAAACTTTCGTTGATAGAAGTAAAATACAAAAATAAATAAATAAATAAATAAACAAACAAATAAATGAAAAAATAAATACATAAATAAAAAATATAGATAAGCTTCATATTTTAATTATGTTAATGAAATTTTGAATAACGTTCTCGCTTAATTCGGGTTTTTTTTTTTAAACATTAATTTCGGATGTTCACATGTATTTTATGTAACACTTGAGACATTTTACAATTTTTATAAAATTTAAATCCATAAAGGGTTATTGTAGTGGGATGTTAACATGGAGTGACAGTAAATGAGGAATGAAAATTTTAAATGCATGGAATTTTTACTTCTTTGGGCTGTCCATTCCTGTGCTATACGATACAATTGATTTTGATTCATATAGCAGATTCATAATGAAAATTGTGTCTTATGTGTAAGCGTTTCTATCAAAAATATAATAAAGACAGTAAATGAGGAATAAAAATTTTAAATGCATAGAATTTTTACTTCTTTGGACTGTCCATTCCTGTGTTATACGATAAAATTGATTTTGATTTATTTCGCAGATTCATAATAAAAATTTGTTTTTTATGTGCGTGCGTTACTATCAAAAATATAATAAAGAAAGTTCAGAACAATTTATGCAACAAGTTATGAAGATTATACAGGTAATAAATATTTATTTCGTAAGATATGAAGGTGTGTTGAAGAACTTATTCAGAGACTGATGAATATTTACGGAATAACTAATACAGACACATCAGCCTCAATGGCCTATGTGGCAGTTAATAAAATAGTTCTTTTGGAAATGCACTATCTCTTATCCTAAAGAAGGCACCTGTTGCCAATATTTGCATCAATTTGATGAATAGTCAATTAGAGAGTTTTGTATGGCTTAAAGTTTGTTTCTCTCGTTTTCTCACAAATATAGTAATTGAGTTTAATTTAAAAGAAAACAAAATCAAATGGTCAAAAAAAATGACCAAACTATTTTTCATTATTTTTATTGACAAAACTAAAACCTACTTGTGCTTAGACACATGCATGAGTCAATGAACTAGCAGGCCAAATTCAATTAAAAACTTTAAAACTGATTTTTAGAAAATAGGGGAGACTGGGGTAGGTTGTGTTATAGGTAGGTGGTCACAGCGGCAACTGTGGCCAAATAAATAATGCTACAGTAAAAATGCAAATAGACAAATTGAATGGCATTATGCAAAAAGGAGTTAACCCACAAAACATAAAAAAATGAGTTATCCAACTCTGATGGTAAAATATGTTGCTTTCTACATTAAACAAAAATGATTTAAGCCCTATCAGAGTTTCATGGTAACATATCATTGGTATATTGATATAGAGCTCATGATTTTTGACAGAGTTGGTTAACTTTAAAGCCCATTATCTCAAAATCAGGTTTTAGTGGGTTAACTCCTTTTTGCATAATGCCATCCAATTGTCACTCCGCTAACGGCCATCACGTAGCTTGCAGAAGTGAAACTAGCACTAAAAAAAGATATCCGATTCTCAATGAATGTACCATTTCGTTTTCTTTTTTAAATTGTAGATCATTTTAACTTGTTCAAAAGCTGCTGCATCGTCAACAGGATGATAAGTAAAACTCACAAATCAGGAACTTCGCATGTGTCGCATTGATTTACAGCGATTGTTACTTAATAAAATGTTTAAAATGGTAGAAATCATTTAAATAGAAATTATATGCTGCAAAAATTTCATTTTAAGCCTTCAGTTTATAATGCATACGTTTGCTATTTTCTTTGCAGTACAAGTTTTGGATTCCCAAGTTTTGTCTGTTTTGTTTAAAAAAAAACTCCAGAAAAAGTTAAAACATACTTCAAAAACTGTATCTGCGAAAAAAAGACGAAAAGAAGAGAGGAAAACAAAAGAAAAACAAAAACAATTTAATCAATTTCACAGGTTTGTGAG
The DNA here is from genome assembly GCA_038373865.1 of Uloborus plumipes. Lineage (NCBI taxonomy): Eukaryota > Metazoa > Arthropoda > Arachnida > Araneae > Uloboridae > Uloborus > Uloborus plumipes. Next base: position 58,130 of record JAXGGA010007550.1, read on the forward strand.
ACCGAGAAAACGTGTCTGTCTGGTAGTTAGTCTGCTTTACTCTGACGAATTTAAAAGCTTGATTAAAATATAGAATTATAGTATTTAGGAAATTAGCAATTTCAGTTGGGCCAGCTCAAAATAAAATCTTCTGTTAACATACGAATAATTTTATTTTTCTTTTTTTAGTTAGCATATATTTTCACTCTTTAATCACATTTTCTTTCACTTTGGACAGTTGTAAAAATTTTTTGAAAGTCATTTTCACTGATTTCTTTTTTTAAGAAAAAGTAAATTTGAAGATATCAATTGAAATTTACTGGCCAACATATAAATTTGCAATCACTTAAGAATTATTTAACTCAGAAAACGCACTTCATTAAATCAATAATAAGAACAAACACCGCACAAAGCGTACTTCGCCCCAAAAAGGTTTCTGAGTTAAAATTTTTTACATAATAAAATCATTTCTTACGTGTAAACAATAGCAAAATTTTATTGTTTATCAAAAAAATGTTTTTGCTATTTTTTATGCACCATAATTATTATTTTTTATCTTTTAGGAAAGGTTTTTATACTGCAATATCAAATATTTTCTCACCGTTATAGAATAAAAACACAATCAACATAACGTAGGGGTAATTCATAGTGTATAAAATCAACACTTCCGAACCTATACGAACATAAACGATATAAACAAAATCAAAATAATTCATTGTTGATCAAAAAAAATGTTTTGCTATTTTTTTATGCACCATAATTATTATTTTTTATCTGTTAGGAACGGTTTTTTATACGTCAATATCAAATATTTTCTCACCGTTATAGGATAAAAACGCAATCAAAACAACGGAGGGGGAATTCATAGTGTATAAAATCAACACTTCCGAACCTATACGAACATAAACGATATAAACAAGATCAAAATAATTCATTGTTGATCAAAAAAAGTTTTTGTTATTTTTTTATGCACCATAATTATTATTTTTTATCTGTTAGGAACGGTTCTTTATACGTCAATATCAAATATTTTCTCACCGTTATAGGATAAAAACGCAATCAAAACAACGGAGGGGGAATTCATAGTGTATAAAATCAACACTTCCGAACCTATACGAACATAAACGATATAAACAAGATCAAAATAATTCACTGTTGATCAAAAAAAGTTTCTGTTATTTTTTTATGCACCATAATTATTATTTTTATCTGTTAGGAACGGTTCTTTATACGTCAATATCAAATATTTTCTCACCGTTATAGGATAAAAACGCAATCAAAACAACGGAGGGGTAATTCGTAGTGTATAAAATCAACACTTCCGAACCTATACGAACATAAACGATATAAACAAAATCAAAATAATTCATTGTTGATCAAAAAAATGTTTTGCTATTTTTTTATGCACCATAATTATTATTTTTTATCTGTTAGGAACGGTTTTTTATACGTCAATATCAAATATTTTCTCACCGTTATAGGATAAAAACGCAATCAAAACAACGGAGGGGTAATTCGTAGTGTATAAAATCAACACTTCCGAACCTATACGAACATAAACGATATAAACAAAATCAAAATAATTCATTGTTGATCAAAAAAAATGTTTTGCTATTTTTTTATGCACCATAATTATTATTTTTTATCTGTTAGGAACGGTTTTTTATACGTCAATATCAAATATTTTCTCACCGTTATAGGATAAAAACGCAATCAAAACAACGGAGGGGTAATTCGTAGTGTATAAAATCAACACTTCCGAACCTATACGAACATAAACGATATAAACAAAATCAAAATAATTCATTGTTGATCAAAAAAAATGTTTTGCTATTTTTTTATGCACCATAATTATTATTTTTTATCTGTTAGGAACGGTTTTTTATACGTCAATATCAAATATTTTCTCACCGTTATAGGATAAAACGCAATCAAAACAACGGAGGGGTAATTCGTAGTGTATAAAATCAACACTTCCGAACCTATTACGAACATAAACGATATAAACAAAATCAAAATAATTCATTGTTGATCAAAAAAAATGTTTTGCTATTTTTTTATGCACCATAATTATATTTTTTATCTGTTAGGAACGGTTTTTTATACGTCAATATCAAATATTTTCTCACCGTTATAGGATAAAACGCAATCAAAACAACGGAGGGGTAATTCGTAGTGTATAAAATCAACACTTCCGAACCTATACGAACATAAACGATATAAACAAAATCAAAATAATTCATTGTTGATCAAAAAAAATGTTTGCTATTTTTTTATGCACCATAATTATTATTTTTTATCTGTTAGGAACGGTTCTTTATACGTCAATATCAAATATTTTCTCACCGTTATAGGATAAAAACGCATCAAAACAACGGAGGGGTAATTCGTAGTGTATAAAATCAACACTTCCGAACCTATACGAACATAAACGATATAAACAAAATCAAAATAATTCATTGTTGATCAAAAAAAATGTTTTTGCTATTTTTTTATGCACCATAATTATTATTTTTTATCTGTTAGGAACGGTTTTTTATACGTCAATATCAAATATTTTCTCACCGTTATAGGATAAAAACGCAATCAAAACAACGGAGGGGAATTCATAGTGTATAAAATCAACACTTCCGAACCTATACGAACATAAACGATATAAACAAGATCAAAATAATTCATTGTTGATCAAAAAAGTTTTTGTTATTTTTTTATGCACCCATAATTATTATTTTTTATCTGTTAGGAACGGTTCTTTATACGTCAATATCAAAATATTTTCTCACCGTTATAGGATAAAAACGCAATCAAAACAACGGAGGGGGAATTCATAGTGTATAAAATCAACACTTCCGAACCTATACGAACATAAACGATATAAACAAGATCAAAATAATTCACTGTTGATCAAAAAAAGTTTCTGTTATTTTTTTATGCACCATAATTATTATTTTTATCTGTTAGGAACGGTTCTTTATACGTCAATATCAAATATTTTCTCACCGTTATAGGATAAAAACGCAATCAACATAACGTAGGGGGAATTCATAGTGTATAAAATCAACACTTCCGAACCTATACGAACATAAACGATATAAACAATATCAAAATAATTCATTGTTGATCAAAAAAAGTTTTTGCTATTTTTTATGCACCATAATTATTATTTTTTATCTGTTAGGAACGGTTTTTTATACGTCAATATCAAATATTTTCTCACCGTTATAGAATAAAAACACAATCAAAACAACGGAGGGGAGTTCATAGCGTATAAAATCAACACTTCCGAACCTATACGAACATAAACGATATAAACGAGATCAAAATAATTCATTGTTAATCAAAAAAATGTTTTTGCTATTCTTTATGCACCATAATTATTGTTTTTTATCTGTTGGGCAATTCCACGGTAACTTACGTTACATTTCGACCAACTCTTGTGCAGTTAGCTCCTTAGTACAGACAAATATTGTTATAAAAACCTTGTACAAAAGCATTTAGTGAAAATGACAGTTAAAAGCAAAATTAAAATGCAAAAATATTCGATGCACTTAAATTTTACAAAATTTAGCAGTCAAAAATAAGGCAGTAACTTACTTTATACAGAAAGGGAATGGCATAATATGAAAATTGGTTCTAAGGCAAATTTCTGCTCTGTTACAGCTCTTTTCTTATTTGAAGTATAATTTATCAGTTTCTTTTTATATTTAGGAATTAATTTTCCTAAATTTGAAATTTTATTTTAAAAATTGAATTTATGGGAATTTTTAACTGGGTAACTTACGTTACAGTAACTTACGTTACAAAATTTACTTACAA
>JAXGGA010007551.1:0-61923 GCA_038373865.1 Uloborus plumipes
ATTTACTTAGATTTTGTCGATCTAAATAATATTTAAAAAAAACTAAATTGTTTCTAAGCTCACTCTCTCACTGAAACAATATCTACAACATAAAACAATTAAAAGAGTATGAAATATTTCTTTTTCCATTTTAATTGTTTCTTAGTAGGTTTCATATGAAGCAATCACTTGAAACAACCTTTTGAAATAGCCAAATTTTCAGAAGCATTAAATATTGCTCTATTATTTCTCATTTTATTTTACTTTTCGCTTTTCATCTTTTTTTATTATTTTTGTACCTTTTTTTAGCATTATATTTTATAACACAATACAATTGTCATTTTCTTTTCAGTTAGTTTTAGCAAAGCTGTTATTATATTTTAATTTGAAGCTTCATTGTTATCTTTAGCAGCAGTCTTGGTGCTCAACCAATTCGTCAAACTATCAAAAAGCTTAAACCTTTTGTTTTTAGCTTCATTATATGACAGCATATAATTTAGCTTACATAACTGCTACAGTAAGCACAGTAATCTGAACTTGAAAGCATGAGTTGAGTGTTTTCTGAAATAAAAAATGAAACTTATTTTTAGTGTAAAAATGTGTCACACTTTTGTTTTGAAACTGAATTTTTCAATAAATTTCAGAAGTTACATTGCTGTCTCTTTGCCCTCTTTTTCTTTCTAATTACTTAAAAAATCTATACAAGTAGAAAGAATAAATGCAAATAAAGTTTTGCTTTTGAAAGAAGGGAGTTTAATAAAATAACAACTGGAGATTTTTTGAAAATTGTTTTCTAATGTTGTATTTTTTGTATTAATTTTGTAATACAATATGATTGTTGTAAGAATGTTGTAATTTAGATTTATGTTATGTTTCTTTCCTTGTTCAAAAAAAAAAACATACTGCATGTGTTAAACATTGGTTTTTTTATCAATAAATATTGTCCAGACCTTGTTGTCTATTTTCTTCTAATTTTGTTCTTTATATTTTTTTCCCAAATTATGTGCTTTTTATTTAATTTTTTTCACATTCTATTGTAATTTTTACTTGTTGTAATTTAAATTATCATTGTGTACCGTAAAGTCGGGTTACTTGGACCCACAAGGAGGTTACTTGAGCCCACAGTAAAATGATAAAATCTGGGTTTCGTACTAGCGTTAGATATTGCAGAGTGCTTCTACCTTGCGGAGAAACGAGGAACTACGTGCAAGTCTTCAACTAATAAGTACCAAACCTAGATTTTATCATTTTACTGTAATGGGCTCAAGTAACCCCTTAGGGTCCAAGTAACCCGACTTACGGTATTTTAAAATTTCACTATTTCCGGAAAAAACATTTTGGTATATTTTCAACTATTACCATTTTTTTGAGACGTTGTTGTAAAGCTGGCAATTTCAAGTAACAATACTTGCACTTCAAAAATATAATGATGTGTGATACACCTTAGAACAACAAAATTTTACCTGCAGAAGTAAAACTTTAATAAAATTTCTGATGCCGATGCTAGGTTTCGTTCAATCTTTCTTGTCCCATTTGTAATATGAAGTACAAGATATTTCTGTGAAAAATAATCGCTCGTTTTTTAACGGTTTTCTCTTTTTACATAACAATGAATTTTTTTCTAACATAGCTACATATAAAAGAATTATAATAAAATAACTTATGAAAGCTGTATTTTGATTTCTTAAACAGAAGTAATAAAAAAATTTGCATTGTTTTTTTTTAATTCAAAAACCAAGTTTATAAAAAAACTTGTAATTTTTTTTCCTAATGTAGGGGGGGGGGGAGGAGAATAGTGACATTCTGTATTAAGTATTATGAAATTAGTTATTTAGTGTTCCTTTTCTATTTTCTTCATTCTGTCAAGTAATTATGCATTTTTATTTTAGATTGAAAATGGACGAGCTTCATCCCCTGTATTTCACTTTTGTAGACCCAGCAAGCAAGCTAACTTAGTAAGTTTTGCTTTAATTAGTGATTGTTAAGAAAATCCAGAGCCATGGAGGCCCCAATAGTTTCCTTTGTTAGCACCTAAACTAACATGCATTAATCATCAGGATGTAAAAAATAACTAATCAATTTTGCTTAAAAAATTTCACAACATGATCTTTTGTCGGCAATGGGAGTTTTATATTGTGCTTACTAGTGGATGTAATCACAAACAACTTCCAATGCTCATCTGTTCTGTGCACATTTTTTGCGTATTTGCATTTTGAAAACATTTTTTCACATAGTTGGAAAGACATTTTCTAGGTTGTTTCGAAAGTGGGGGGAAAAAACCACTTGTCATCAAATTTGTGAAACTAATCCAACTGCCTATTAGGAAACATAATTTAAAATTACATTAATGACATGTTTATTTAGTTAATATCGATCTGCATTTAAAATCAATTACTTCCAATTCAAACCGGAAGACTGATATCTTGAATGTAAAAGAATTTTGACAAAACATGGTGTCATTTTCAATATAGAAATCAGAAAATAAGACGAAAAGATTAATGTCTTTTGAATCCAAAGCTTGAAAGAAAAAATTCACATGGAATCTCAGTTTGCTGACTAAATGCTTGGCCTACAATATAAACACTCGAAACATTGTATCTATAATTGGGATTCAAACAAAACAAATGTCAGCCAAAAGGTTTGAATATTATTATATAGATATCAGTACTAATTTGATTTTCTCTTTGTTGTTTTACAATCAGCTCGTACATATGTATAGTGAAAACTTAAGCTTTTTATCAAGAAATGTATTTAATACCTATTTTTGTGCTAAAATGGTACTTTTGTGTATATATGGCAATGTTTCTTTTTCCAGAAAAATTGCAAGTATTTAAGTGACTTCAATTGCCATCTCAGAGTACCAATTAGCCAAAGCTCAAATGCAAGCCTTGCATCTGTATTAGAAGACAGGTAAGTTGCAATGTTTCAATCATTTCTTGCAAAAAATTAAGCACTAAAAATTATTTCAACAACCAAAATTACAGAAATTCTGGATATAATTTTGTTCTTTTGTTTCAATGAATTGGAAAAAAAAATAATGAAAAATGAACACGTATTATTCTTCTTTTACACTTAACATTAATTAACAAAAGTTAGAAATTGATTAATTGCACTCAAAGTGCAAGAAAACTGAAAATGATTTTATGTTTGATAATATTGAACATTTTTTGCAGAAATTCTGCACTTTTACAATGCATTTTGAAATTGCTGAAATACATTTTTTGCTTTTGTAAACAGTTAAAAAGTAAGTTATTTTTGAATAAAATGAAATATCGAGGAACGAGGGGCGTAGATTTATTTTTGATTTTACCTATTATCTTTTGATATTGTTTCTTAATGAAAATGCAATGTCCCTTCTGGTCACTTTCTTCCAAATTTCGTTTTCACAATCAATATATTTCATAATTTAGAATACATATCTTTTAAAAACTAATTACTTGAATTACTACAAACTTGAACTCTAAAAAACATTGTATTGCATCATTTTTGTAAAAGCAATTTTTCTGAGTAATATTTCAAACCTTATGAGAAAAAATGTTTTAAAACTGAAACACGTATTTACTGCTTTAGAAAGCAACAAGAACTTCAAAACCATATTAGAGTTGGAATGTAAAAAGAAAATTTAGATTTTCTGCTAATTTGAAGTAATAAATCAATTGAAAATTTATAATTTCTCTCCAACCTATATATTTTTCTTTCATGTTATCTAAATTAATGTTTTGCTCTTCAGAACTTAAAAAGTTAACACTCCAAAAAGCATGAATAAGTCTGCAAATCTAAATTTGCATTATTAATTACGAGCAGAACATAACGTAAGCAAATTTCAAAACAAATGATACAACCATTTTTAACATTATCAATAGTAAAAGAAAAAACCTTCTACAATGTCTTCATTCATGGTTTGCCCTATATGAAGAACTTCTCTCTGGGCAGATATTTTTCAAGTGTAAATTTGCAACCATTTTTCCGTATTCCCTGTATGCATATATAAAAAAGTAACACTTAGTGCGTAAAACTTAAGAAATAAAAATAATAAAAAATTAAGGTAGGTGGGTTTTTTGTCATTTTTTAAAGGATATGCATTTTTGCTATTAGCATATCGTACTTGAACTGTCAAAATATCACAAATACTTTTGCTATTTAAACTTGGAGGGGAAAGCAAATGCATGATGTTCCATTCAACTCAACTGTGACCTTGCCCCCAATCTGTATAGTAGCATTCGACTTGTGTGGGCTTGAAATGGGTGTGACCTTGGGGGCACACCCCACACACACTTCTGATCCAGAGGTAGATGGTCCAGAGGTAGATGGCTCATTTGCGGGCAGTCCCATCACCATGGCTGTCCGCATAGAAATGTTGCACATAAAGATTGCTAATTATCTCAGGATTCTTACCACTCAAGATCTGCTCTGCACAGATGGGTATTGTGTTTGGTCTTATAATTCTTCCCATTTCTTTTTTAATTTAGTGTTTATGTGTTTAGTCAAATATAAAACTGATGTACTTGTTTGAATGATCAGGCAAAAGAAAAAGTTGATTCATGTACATATGATTGAGAGATGTATCCGTTATAGGTGTATTAATACTTAAATTTATCTGAGCCTATGTAGTGTGAGTCTTATGCAATAAGAAATTTGTGTGTTACATAAATAGATCAGTCTTATGTAACTTCTGAAAAATAATAACTTTTTGCATTTTAGTGATCATGTTATCTAGCAAATAGTTGCTTAACTTTGAGAAAAGTAATCTTGACAATAGAAAATATACTAACAACTACCAGAGTTTTAGCATTGTTAAAATTGTGTATATTTTTATTTTTTTAATCAAGTGCTATTTCAGCATCAGTCTGGATTTGTACTGTAGTCGCTCAATCATGAGCAAAAAATAAAGATATTTTGCTCCTGATCGAGTGACCACATCTTGATTACATAAAACAAAAATTTTTATCTACTAAACGACGTTTCTTCATGCTGCAATTCAGTCTTATTTAAAACTCGGAAAGTTTCACAAAAGGACTATAATTAAACTCTTGGTTAAAAATAGTGGTGGTATTGTACTCTCTGTCAGCATGTACAATCACCTTGGTATGTTAGTCTGCTCTGTAGTGCTTGAATATTATCATCACTTTGGGCAGTGTTTATGTTATGAATTAATTAGTGTTTCAAAATTAATAATTTCGAATTGCCTTTCAAAGGATCTAGGAATCTGGGATGTCTGACTACATTCAAAGCTTTTATTTTCCTGTTGTCACTGAGCATTTCTTTCTAGCTTTCTTTGAAGTTATCATTATTAAAATAATAATTATTTTAATTGCATGACTTTATTAAGCTCATTTTATTAAAGCTAATGTAATTTACAATTAATATTTGTTTGCTTTGAAATGCATGGCCTGTTAACTTTTTTTTCTGTTTTACATATTATTTTTGACTGGAATATTAAATTTTAATTTTTATTAATCAAAGATAGTAAGTGATTCAATGTTATGTGCAAAAAATGTTTCATGCATTTTGTCAATCGTATCTAATGAGAGTTTTTACAGTCCTGCAAGGCTGGAAGCTTTGTAAAATGAGGTGGTTGCTTGATGAGCAAAAATCTTCCTGCATAACAGGACTGATAACAATTTGAAGGAACTATCCATACTGATGAGGAGTTGGCAGTAGGGGTAGGTTTTAGCTGAAGTTGGTGTGATGAAAGAAGAAAACAAGGGAATATGGTAGTTTAGCCATATTCCCTTGTTTTTCAGGAAAGAGTTTAAGATTTTCTTGGAGTGGATTTTTTTTACAACAGGATTACTTTTGAGTAGACAAAATTTATTTTACATTCATTAAAAAAGTAAATAAATAAAACCACATAATTATTAAAGTTGAAGCTCTTTGCTATTAATAGAGTTTCTCTTCTCTCCTTTTTAAAATATATTTATTTATTTATTTATTCATTTTTAATTTATTGTTCAAAAATTTTTGGCCCCAAAGGAATACTTATAAAATTGTTGCTAGTGAATGCTTATATGTTCAGAAAGAAAAGTAAAGGTTTGTGAGTGTTATAACTAAACTTTGCAGATTCGAGACATTTACCCAATGTCGCTAACAGCCTTTGAAATCAAATAATAGTAAACATCAATTTTATTTAATGAACTTCTTCTTGATACTTTGGTTACTGACACATCCTGCAGAAGCAAATTATTTCAGAAGTTATTGTCATAACCCAGTGTTTAACGAAAGCAAAGTAAATGATTGACATTCCAATAGAAAGAAAAATGCACACAATTTTTATAATGACATTTTAAAGCTGTACTAAAATGGTTGGTTAGTGTAAAAATAACAAACATTTTTTGCACATTCAATGTAGTTCTTTTAAAAAGTAATGGTTATGTATCAGTAGCGTGCGGCCCATGGACCAGAGGGACTAGGCTAGTCCCTTAAATATTTGCCCCATCAAAAAATTCTCTTCGAGAACAATTTATTAAGTAAAAACATGAGCAGACATACGAGTTTTCTTTAAAACGCCACTTCTTTTACTCCTCCTCCCTCCCTTTCTCCCCTGTGCGCGACGTCTTGAATGGACTCATTCAGGGGACTAGCTGTAAGGAACCTGTTCCCCCGATGTCATGTAGCTTTGCTAGAACTTAGGCGTTCGCTCGGAAGCTTATTTGATTATTTAAAGCATTTTTCAAGCAAACGGATTAATTTTTGTTTTAGTGCCTAGTGTGTAGGTTTCTATGTGAGCTTCAGGGAAGAACAAATCTTGTTGCAAAAGTTGTTTTCCTGTCTTTGGTGAAAATTATTCGTAATGGAAAGGGACTGGGTCAAAAAAGCAAGTCCCCAACTGGACGGAGTTGCCGAGCATGCGCACCGGGATCTCGGAGGAGAAATGCTGTGTGCTGGACGATCTCGCGAAACGTTCGTTTGGATCTTTGAATTTCCAAGAGAAAGATCAAATAATTTCGCAGAGCAGGCCTACTCCTGACCTAGAAATATCTACAAAGCTGAAAAGTTATAATCGGCATTTCAAGAAAGATTACTATGAGTCGATTAAATGGCTGACTGCTTGTAAGTTAAGAAAAAAATTATTTTGCTGGCCCTGCGTCCTTTTTGAAAAGGAAAAAGGCGTCTGGAATGCCAGTGGATTTTCAGACATGAGCAATTTCCATAAGGCACGCAAAGATTCGTCACGAGAAAACCCACGGACATTATCAAGCCATTACTCAACTGAAAACTTTCGGTAAAACAGGGATAGATTTTCATCTATCTCTATATATCCATCTTTCTACAGGGTGCGGCAAAAAAACTCGGACAAAGTTTGTCACGTCCTTACGCCAACACCTTTTACCGTATCCAGCCAATTCTTTTTTAAAAAGATTCTTCATGTTTGCCTGCATTGAGGAGGGCAGTGTAGATTTTGTACTTATCATCGTTGTTTTGTTTGCAGAACGACAGAAAGACGCGTTTCAATTTTGGAACTGTTTCGCGCTTTTAAACGTCAGTTCGTTTGCTCAAAATTCCTCGACACACTGTTTCCAATGCAATTAGCCGGTACAAAATGCTTGGTCACTCCTTACGCCGTCCTGGAAGCGGAAGAAAGCTGACCGTGAACACATTTTCCTACCGTAGGTTCATCAAGAAGCGAGTGCAGCGAAATTCGAGGGTCTCCATGCAAAACTCCCTCGTGAAATCGAAATCAGCGACCGATCAGTTCAGCGAATAGCTAAAATTGAACTCAATCTCAAGCCTAACAAGCTCCAAAGAGCCCAACTTCTTACTGAAGAGAACAAGAGCGTGAGACTTCAAAGATGTCGCCAGCTCAAACGTCGGGCCGCAGGTGAGCAGTGGAAGAGCATCCTCTTCAAAGATGAGATGTTGTTCACTGTCGAACGGGCGCATAACCGCCAAAACGACAGAGTCTGGTCCACTAAAGGTCCTGGCACATCGGCCATCGTCGAACACCACCAAAAATCCACAATTGGTGATGTTTTGGGGAGGAATTTGCGCTCGGCAAGACTCTCCTTGTTTTTGTGGATTAAGGGGTCAAAATCAGCAAAGAAGTGTATCGCCGCAACATTCTTCAGGCCGTCGTACTTCTATGGGCCTAGTAGCACTTTGGTGATGAGGATTGGATATTCCAGCAGGACTCAGTGCGGGCTCACAGGACCAAATGACTCAGGACTGGTGCCGAACTCATTTCTCAGACTTCATCTCATCTACGGAATGGCCCTCTACCCCCCGGATCTGAATCCCATGGATTACAGTGTGTGGTCCATTTTGAAGGTCAGGGCCTGTACTAATCCCCAAAAAAGCTTGGAGTCGCTGAAGCAGTCGCTGCTTCGAGAATGGGACCGATTGTTGCTGAAAGAGCTGCGGCCCATCGCTGAAAATTTCTAGTTACGTTTGGATCTATGTATCACCACTGGAGGAAGCCACTTCGAAACCAGCTGAGTATATTATTGTAAGAAGTCTATGTTAACATTATTAATTGTTGTTTTGCTAAATTTCTTTTATTTAATAAAATTATCATAATAAATGCTTGTCCGGGTTTTTCTGCCGCACCCTGTATATATCCATCGTTCTACATATCCATCTTTTTATCTATGTGTATCGTAATTTATTTTGACCAACTGGTCCCCTAAAAAATATTGCTCCGCACGCCACTGTTATGTATAGTTTTAGTTTTTCATATTTTATATTGTTGATCATGTAACATCTTTCATATTAGAAGAAAGCTATTAAATGACAGTATCAAATAATATAAAGATAATGTGAGCTAAATAGTTCTGAATTATGTCAACTTATAGAAAAATTATTATTATTGAATAGACAGTCTGCACTGGGGGGTTACTATGTATTAAACAGTTTATATATTTTTGAAGTTCCTTTTAGAAACAAATTTGCCTATTTTCTTCATTCCTCCTTTTTTTTACCTTACTGTAAGACTATCAGAATGTAGATTTTTTTTTTTTTTTTTGCAAATTGCATTCTGATTCATGTCTTAGTGTGCACAAGTATTTCAATAAATATCACTTTCTTATAAACTAATGTTTGACTATCAAAATATCTTCTGTAAATGAAAAAAAAAGGTCTACTAATAGTTTCTGATAACACAATTACTTCTAGCAAAGTGACAAGCATTTATTGCTTTTGGCTCTGAGTAGCAGCGCTGCCATTTAATATGCAGTGTAATTCTCTTTTGAGATGCATTGCTGCAGCTTAATGCTTTTTTTTTTTTTTCATGATGCTCTGCTACTACTCGCTAACTTAAGGCTAATGCTTGCTTTTCTGTCAACCTCTCTCTTTGCAGCTCTTCCCCAAAGCGTGCTCGACCTCCTGGGACCCTTGTCCTATCTGGCAAGACGTTCCGTGAACAGCGGGCACTCGGGATCTACCGAAAGATGGCTTCCGTTGAGTCCATCGGCGCATGTTCGTTGGATTTTGATGTGAGCGCGAATGAAGACTTTGCGGGTGGGAAGCCAACTGCCTCCAACTGTTCCTTGCTGGGTCATGGACTCACTCCCTCAGTTGGGGGGCTCTCTGGGAACGGCCGCTCCGACGATACATTTTCGAAAGAGCAGAGGTTTGCAACATTTTGATTTGCATGCACCACTCCAAAGGCACTCTTTGGCATCCCACTTGCACATTTTCTGGTTTTTATGAACCGGGGAACCACCTTAAATTTTTGAAAGCAGGAATAAGATTCTCTTCAGTCTATTGTTTAAATTTCTGCTGACTTTTGATTTTTTTTTTTTTTTTTTTTGAAAAATGTCGGACTTTTAGTCAATTAAATAATGTTTACTTTTTCCCATTTTCCCCCCGTTTTGTAAATGCCAAAATTCCTCCAAGTTAACCCAATTTAACCAGCCATGGCATTCAAAATCTCACCAATTTTAGTTGTGCCAGTTTCTTGAAACGAATCCTCGGTGAGTAACCAAAGTTCACAGAATGGTGGTGTACAATCACGAATTTGTTCTGATGAAATTATTTTAATAAACATTTCTGCATAACTTCAGAATCATACTGCATTATTAATTTTATTTAAAAAAAAGAAAGAGAGGAGAAACATGCATGAATGTTAGTTTATACAAGGCAGAATAAGATTTTGAACTTTCTTCTCTACAAAATTGTTTTTATGTATTTTCAGACCTTTTGTACGTATTGCACTCTTATAATTGTGAGGGAATTGCTATCTTCCTACATTTATTCTCATGGTAAATTTTTTAGGGCAACTTACCTTCCTTAAAAAGTAAACCTAAAATAAATGCTATTGAACAGTATTGCTATCGAAGATACTCCTTTGGTCATTTTCTGTGAAATGAGACTTTTTATAGCACCCTATAACATGCCCTCTTCTGTCCTTTAAGTTTTTCACCTAATATTTTAAACATCAGCTTGACAGTAACTTTTTTTATTTCGTAATAAGCAGTTGTAAGTTTAGATGGTTAATATTGCTCAGATCACTTGCTAACCTTTTTGGTTTTCTGTTAACTGAATGATCTTGAATTCAGATATGAAAAAGGTGTTGCAGTTTCTAAGCAGAAGTAGATGCGCTATTCAGCTGTTAGGGATGCCAACTTCTGGCTTCCAAGTTTAATGAGGAATGCTTGTAATCATTTTAAATAATTTATTCTTGGAAATTCCAGTCATTTTGTTCGTTCAAGGACTTAATTATAAAAACAATTTTAAAAAATCAGACAGAAATGAGCTAAATACTTCATTTTTTCCTGTTGAACTGACCCATTTGATTTTGTCTTTACTAGCCGCTCTTCAATTTTACACACTAAATGTGGTCACAAAGTAGGTAATATTTTAAGAATATACAGTCGACGCTCATTATAACGACCCCACGCTATAAAGACCATCCTAATATAACGACCGGTGAGAAAATCCCCATCTGTAACCCAATATACTCTAGGTTCTACCTCTTATAGCGATCATTCGTTATAAAGACCGTTTTCTGTAGGACGGAGACGGTCGTTATATCGAGCGTCGACTGTATTGAATGTTGTAGTGTATCTAACTAGTGATTTAAAGATGTAAATGTCATTGAGTTTTGTTTCAATTTTGATTATCCTGTCAGAAAATTTAATTTAGGAGATTTTTTTTCTTTTTTTTGCAGTCTTCCCCTACCTCCAAAGTAGAAAAAAAAATTGGAAAATATTTATGAAATCAGTAAAATAACTGAATTGATAGTTGTAAGATAGGTTCATTGAAAGTACTTGACAAATTCGAACTTTAAAAACCAACTATTTAAAATCAAAACATGCCTTATATTAAACAAATGCTTCGCTGAACACCATTAAATCTCAATAATTGAAACGTTAATTTCTAGAGCTTTATCATATAATATTTACTTAAAATATTTTGAGAATAACCTAAATTTTTTTCAGGCTTCCTGAGATTTCCAAGTTGACGAACGGCCACAAGCGAGGGGATAAACGAGAGTATGCTGTCGCTGAGATAAAGCTCCCTTCCTACGTCAGCATCAGTTGTGCAATTAACGGTTACACCAACTACAGTCGTTTCTGCCGGAGTCGGGACAACAGTCCCGCTCGCTCCTCCTTTCGAAAGTCCAGTCTGGAGCCCAGCATGCCTTCTGAATCAGTTGACCATACCACTTCACGGTACTCTCGGAGCCATTCGGACTCCAACGGGACCATGCACAGTGTTTATACAGAATCAAAGCATGTCACTGTTAACAAACAGTTGCAAATCCCGCTAAAGTCAACAAAATTATACAGGACTGAAGTGACTCTCGAGCGCAGAGAGAGCGATATTTCTGAAAGGACTACTCCAGAGAAAGCAATCGCGAATGGTCACAGTTCAGAAAAATTGATTTTGGCCAAAGAGGTTGGGATAGGGGGCACTAAATCCCTTGTCCAACAACGGATTGAGAGCTTATATGGAAAATCTGTTGGTGAAGAAGTTAAAATATGTGGCAAGCCAAGCAACCGAGTAGGCGAGCCTCGTGTGAATGGGATTGACAGTCCTGTTCCTTCCCAGAATGGTATTCCAAACGGGAAAAGTCATAAAGGTAAGTGGCACCTTTGAAGTTTGGCTCATAATTGATGACACTTCTGGTCACCTAATTCAATGTCTTTCAGACTTTGGTTTGATTATTCATGTAGTTTCTGCCACTGAACAAACAGTCTTTGAAACAACTTTTTGACTGTGGTGTTACTGGCGCCTCTAAAGCCTGATGCATGCATAGGATGCTCAGAGAACTCTTATGTAGCATCAATCATAATCCAAGCATTCTCACTTTGAGTAATTGCTGGTAAACATTTTCTATCATTGAATGTATTATAACAGATTCATTCAACAGTCTTTCTGATTTGCCAGTAAAGGAAGCGTAGCAACTTCATTAAATTACATCAGTAAAAATATAAAACATTTATTAAAACTATAAAACTCCTAGAATGTAGTAAACTTTAAAATCAATAGTTAAAAACATAGTAATTAAGGAGCTAGGGCCGCAAGCCGTGGATCGCGATTGCCCGATGCAACTCAAGACAGCTCAACATGAAAAATCCTCTCTTATTTTATTCAAACTTGGGGTTGCACCTTTTTTCCCTTCGCCAACTGGCGGTAACGGTTTTACCCATTTGGCTGCCTCTCGCAGCGCTAGATGAACCGCTGCAGAAGTTTCAGTCGTGGAGTGAAGATTGAAAGGGGAGTGAATATATGGTGTAGCAAACATAACTGCTTAGTTTCAAAATGCAATTAAACCCATTTTATGAATTAGGTTTTTTTTTCTTTTTTAAATAATATAAATGCATATCTAAAGTTTCGTTTTATACAGTTTTGAGCATCAAATCAAATTGGTGACTTCCTGTTGCCCCCCCCTCCCCCCCTTCTGGCAAACTGATGAATTTCTCTTGAGTACTACTTGGCTCCAACAAAATAGAGAATGGCTCACACTTGAAGTGCGGCTGCATTTGTGGAATACTTCCCAATGCACCTTATCTTAGTAAGAGACCATTTGAATAAATTACCCTATCTCCTGATTTGGCCCCTTGCAATTTTTGTGGATTGTTTTAGAATCTGGCATTACGACAGCTGTGTAATTACACTACAAAGCCTGAAGGTTAATATCTAATTGTACCTGCTGCCATGTTCAAGGAGGTCATGAGAAATACTAGAAATAGGCATTTGAGGGCAGTGGCGTATCCAGGAATTGATTTTGGGGGGTGCACATCGAACATCGACACTGTGATGAGAAAGGAAAAAAATTCAAGAAGTATGGTAAAACCTTAAAAACGCAGTATTTCCATTTAATTTTTTCTATTGAACGTTGCTCAAAGATATTTTTTTTTCTCACAAAAATGAATATCATGCAAGAACAATAAGGCGCGGGTACATCGCTCATTTTCCACTTACATTTCCACAATTACAGAATAACAATTAGTTTTGCTTCTTATTGTCGAAAACAGAAAATAATATGACAATATTTCAATGTCCATAAAGTATTTTTCATTGAAAAAACCTGAAGCATATTTACATAAAGGTTACATGTTTTTTCAAAATTCGGTGCCACCATTTTTTATAGTCTTACAAAATCTTGGGGGTGCATTGGTCCCTTGGCACCCCCCCCCCCTGGATACGCCAGTGTTTGAGGGCATCACACACCTGCTGTGATGTCAAACCATGTAACACAAAACTTTAGATATGTATCAATATTGTTTTCAAAAAAAAGAAAAAAACTTTTGAAACATAAAATGGGTTTGATTGTGATTAAAATGGGGGGGGGGGGGGGAGATGTTGCCACATTGTGTATTATTTATTAATAGCATGAAGATTTTTTTTCTTCTCTCCGGAACCTGATCCCCTAAGACTAAATCTAATATTTAGTCTTAATTTATGTAACATTTTTCTATAACATTATCCCCTGCTTAAAATGCAGGTCTATGGTATAGACCATTTCAAATTTACTGGAAACAAAATTTCTCAATTTCATCACATTTCAAGTAGACCATTTGAATTCTAAGGCAAATAGAGTGTGCAAAAATAATTATAGCATCCATTTTCTAAAATGTGTATTGTCTTATATGCCAAAAGTTAAAATAGATTGTTTCTTATGGGTGTAATTATTGTATTACAGCCAAACCTTTTTATTTGGTCATCCAAGCATCTTCATTAGGCCATATATCTTTTAGACTGGGCTCCTCGGCTTAAAAATTTAATTTGTCAGAAGTGAATTGAAGTTAATATATATATATATTTTAATCTCTTAATTTTCATTTCTCTTAGGCTCAACTAGCCCACCCGTCTTTCGACACCTAAATGAAGATTTTCGAAAGCAATTGCAGGCTAGTGTCATGGAAGAAAAGAAATCTGTTTCCTCCGAAAGGAAGAATTCCAAGTCAGAAGGGAAGTCTTTCGAAAAGAATTCACCACCCCGAGTCCTTAAAGAAAATGGTCATTCTCCTCTCATTGATGAAATGGGGCATGATGAATGTAAGTTTATAGTTTTGCTCAGTGTTGGAAATGTGCAGACGTTAGTCACATTTTGGGACCTAAAATTATGATTTAATGCCTAGATTTTTTACCCTTAGCACCAAATTTAACGCCTTTTTAGATCACATTAAAGCTTTTCTTTGACTCGTTGTGACTATGACTCATAATTGACCTAAAATATAAAATTTGTAAAAGTGATTTAAAATGCAATCAATTTTTTCTTTGAAAACCCTTTTTTTTTTTTTTTTTTACTTTTCACATTTTTTTTAAATATTTGGTCAATTATAATTGATTCTTTAAAAATGTCACCTTGGTTATTCATTTTGATGCCTAGAAACTTATACTATGAGTCATCATCACACCCAGATTTAAATTTTTATTTCTAACTCTGGTTTTGCTATTTTTTACTGAAGAATTAAAGTGATGAGTTTCCAAGTTTGAAAATCATTTATGCAAGTGATCTAAAGTTAATCTTAACTTCAGAGAGACTACCCTCCCTTGTTGTACTGTAAAACATCATTAATCTGAGTCCATTAGTCCTGATTTTTCTCTGGATAATCCAAATCAAATTTATTAGCTTTTTTAAAAATCTATTTTCACGTAAATGATAATTTTAAATTAAGATACCGAGAATGTAACTATATAAGTACACCAAGTGTTCGATCTGCATTCGGATTCATTAATGATAAAATATTTGTGAACTGTGTTTCATTCAAACACCAAATGTGTTGGAGACAGAAGACAGTAGGCAAATTCTTTGTTGAAACTGACGCAAAAAATTATATTTAAAAAAAAATATTTTGTAAAAAAATCCAATTAATTTTGTTGCAAAACATGTTTTTTTTTCATCGTAATAAAAAGTAAGTCTGCTTATTTAAGAGTTTTTTTTTTCTTTTTGTACTGTATAATCAATTGCCTAGGATACAAGAAATCGTTAAAGAAGTTAAGCTAGAAATAAATATAAACTGTATGGTAGTCTTGTTATTGGTACAGAAAATCCCAGATAATTTAAAGGAAGAAATGTTTTTAAATGTAAGTTTGCAAGCAGTAGCCTACATAGATCTAAATGCGACCCCCGTAAGATATATAAGTGCGCCCTCCACCCCCCTAATAAAATATAAAAAATATTTTCCACATGTAGTTCATAGTGTTATTTTTCTGGATTGTGCGCCCCCTGCACTGCGGGATGCTATGTATTCTAATGTTTGCAAGTACAGGGTGTTTCATATTGAATGGGACAAAAATAAAACAAGATAGTGAACATTGTAATTAATTTATTTAGAAAATTCAAATTTACCTAAAAAATACATTTATTCAAGTTTCTAAAGGTGTTCAATTCACTCGAGCTCGCTTATTGGAATATCGGTTAAAATCATTGAACTATACAAACTAAGAGGAGAGAGAACTCACCATGCTTCAATATGGAAGCTCGCGGTCTGTGCGGAGAAATATAGTGCAGCGTGATTTCGAAACAAGTCTGGCAAAACATTGACAAAAATGTATGGCGGGCTATAGTAAATTCGCTGACATGTGGTAAAAATTTTCAAATTTCTTCGAAAATTTGCGAACAAATTGCCTGAAAATGTGGTTATTTCAGCATATGGATACATAAATCGGTGGACCAAATAAAAGAAAATACAGTTTTTCACAGTTAAGAAAATGATGTTTTTTATTGCACATACCGAGCGGTCAACTCCATATTGCTTTGTATCGGGATGTTCGAAGTCCTAGAAAGTTTTCAAAATTAGTGTTTTCAGCAGTGTTTGTTGTGTTCACACTTCATACAATTTCTCTATTTATCTATCTATATATGTTTATGCTTACATGTATGAGCTTTATGCACATTTATTAGTTTTTTATTAGCACATGTGTTTGCAAAGGTAATGCTTAGTATTTAGCGCAACACAATTGATTTAACCTCTTATATAGGATCAATGATTACAACATCAAATCCGCTTGGATTCTTTGCATGGAAATGTATGGATTCTTTTTTTTTCTTTTACAGGACTTCACTAAAAACCTTTTTTTGCCGACTATTCAATATTTAGTGTAACTTTTTAATGTTGATTTACATTAGAAAATGCATATCTATTTCGTGTCACTTTAACATCATAAAGTTATATACATTAAGTACAATTATTAATTTAAAATAGGTAAATATAAAATGAATCATTCCCTGAAGCTGAGCAGCACAGTAAATCTATAAATTGGTTCATGTTAATCTGTAATTCTGTACCTCAGAACCAGACTAACGTAAGTCCATTTTCGTCATTTTTCGATAGAGGGGAAAAACGATTGTCGAATACATCGTTTTTCCCCTCTACTGAAAAATGACGAAAATGGACTTACGTTAGTCTGGTTCTGAGGTACAGAATTATGCATAAATTGATAACTATATCCTTAGGGCCATGCTCCACATTAACGTAAAGCAGAAAAATAAAGCAGAAGCGTAAAATGGATTCAATAGTGTTCCTATGGAAAGTACTCGGATTTTCGGTTTCTGCCTTCAGTTTCGGTCGCGTTTTACGCTGATGTGGAGCACGGCCCTTATGATTTGATAACATACAACTACGGTGATATGGTGTGTGATAAATAATCTTGCTTTCATACAAACTCAAATTGCTCAAAATATCACAACTTTATTCGAATTACTTTCTAGTATTTTAATATCTTCAATGCCTGATCAACTGATAATATAGCATCTGAGTGTTGAATTTCTCGATTTTCTTTTGCATTGAAGTTACTTTAAATCAGTTTCCCATGTGTGGTCCCCGGGGGTCTGCGAGCTTATGCCAGGGGTTATAAATACAAATGCAACGACCCTCAGCAGGCTCTAGGCCCAACTGGGCTGGTCCTAGTCAAATTAAAGACCCCAATGAAGATCAATGGCCCTCTTAAAGCTATCTACTCCATTGCTCCTTACCGCCTCTTCCGGTAAACTGTTCCAAGTTCCCACTACCCTGCTAAAGTAGTAATTTTTTCGAATTTCCAGGTTAGCCTGAGGTTTAAACAGCTTAAAACAATGACCCCTTGTCCTGCTTTCCGTGCAAAAATCTAACCCTGCAACATCATTCATTTTAATAAATTTAAATAACTGAATCATATCCCCTCTGGTTCTCCTTTGCTCAAGACTATACATATTAAGCCATTCTAAGTCTGGAATCATAGTCTAGATTAGAAAATCCGTTTACTAACCTTGTAGCCCTTCTTTGTACCCTTTCTAATACATTAATATCTTTCTTCAGATAAGGAGACCAAAACTGAACAGCATACTCCAAATGAGGTCTTACCAAACTTCTATATAGAGGCAGAAGAACCTTCTTAGACTTGTTTGAAATAGATCTATTAATAAACCCAAGCATCCTATTGGCTTTGTTACTAGCTATGCTGCACTGTTGGCTGAACTTGAAGTCCTGATTTATTAAGACACCTAGATCCATAACATTATCTGCCTTACTAATGACTGAACCCTGTAAATAATAGCTTGTATGCTTATTTGCATGACCTAAATGCAGCACTTGACATTTCCCAACATTAACTGCCATACCCCACTTGTCTGCCCATTTAGTAATATGATCCAAATCCTGTTGCAGCTGATTTACTTGTTTGTCGTTTTCTACAACCCCCATAATTTTTACATCATCAGCAAAACAATTCATGTTTCCAGAAACATTTTCATGAATATCATTCATAAAAATAATAAACAAAAGGGGACCTAAAACTGATCCTTGGGGGACCCCACTTAAAACCTCACTCCATTTAGAATGGTTACCCCTAACAACTACTCTTTGTTTCCTTCCTGTCAGCCAATTTCTAACCCAAACTAGAATTTTACCCCCTATTCCTATATCAGCTAATTTACTGAGTAGTGCTACATGAGGCACCTTGTCGAAAGCTTTTTGAAAATCTATGTAAACAACATCTACACACTTTTTGTTATCTAAAGCCATGGTAACCTTGTCGTAGAAATGTAATAAATTAGTAGCACACGATTTACCTTTTCTGAAACCATACTGCAAACTAGTCAACAGCCCATTATTTTCTAAGAAATTCATAATCTTAATTTTGATCAATGTTTCAAAAATTTTACAAACCACTGAAGTTAGACTCACAGGCCTATAATTTCCCGCATTGCCTCTAGACCCTTTCTTGAAGAGTGGTGTAATGTTAGCTAGTTTCCAGTCCTCTGGCACTATCCCTGAGTTATACGACGCATTGAATATATTAACTATAACGTCCACTAATTCCTCTGCACATTCTACTAGAATTTTTGGATAAATATTATCTGGTCCCGGAGCTTTTGTGGTTTAATTTTTTTCAAATAAAGTAATACGTCTTCCCTGGAAAATACAAAGTCCTCAAGCTGTGTAGTAGCTTGTGTCTTGCTTGTGTCAACTGTTGAGATACAGTTATCGTTAAAAACACTGAAAAAAAAGTTGTTTAGAACATTAGCAATATCCCCATCATTCTGAATTAAATTTCCATGCTCATCTACCAGTGGCCCAATTTGACTATTTCGAACTTTCCTAGAATTTGCGTATGCAAAAAGCTCCTTTAGATTCCTGTCAATATTATCTGCCAGCCTTTGTTCCAATTCTCTTTTCTGAAACCGTACCAAATACTTATTATTCCGCAATACTTTCCTGCTAAAACGTAAAAAATAATTGAAATTGAAAGACGAGTAACCATATTTTAAGTCGAAACGAAAACACATTTGTAAAGAAAAAAAAAATGTTCTTATTTACGAACAAGCAGAGCGCAGCAAACGCCCTGAGCCTTCGATTTTCACACATGTTTCCAATCCTAAAATAATATTTCGTATGGTATATTATATTGTGATATGGATGGTATATTATGTTTGACATTGTATTTCTAAAATCCAATGTGGAATAAAAACTCATTTCTTTCCTGTTTCAAGAAATCAACATTTATATTTTGCCTGAAAATGTTTATTTTAGAAAAGAATTAAAAATTATATATATATTTTTAATTATTCAAATAATGAATTTTATCTTTAAAAAAATAAATGCCTAGTTTGCAGTTATTAATTCCCATTATGACCAAAAATATATTGTAAAAATAAGTAATTAATAATAATATTTGTCCTTAAAATATGTAGGAATGGACGATGATGTTTTTCGGAGTAGAAATAAAACATTTTTAATTGAAAACTTGCTCTAAAGCCATCTTTGTGCACCAATTTAATTTAAGATGGCACGCCCAAAGAAAACGCTAAATTTAATTAGTAACGGATTCACCACTAGTTAACGTTTATAAATAATTGGGAGAGTGTTTGATTAAACATTGCGCAGTTATATAGCTTGTCCTTGCGTTTTTTGAATCAGTAATGCCGCACTTCAGACAATAAAGCAAGCGATCCAACAGGTAAAGAGTGATCCAACAGGTAAAGAGTGCGTCTTGTGCCCAACTCACTTCACAAGGTGTGACGCGGTTCGAGCAGTCGACTGACCGCCGAGTTCTCTCTCCTCTTAGTCTATAGCTTAATGGTTAAAATAATATCTTGCTTAATTTGATACATTTTCAGTGTACTAAACCGTTGTTCTTAATGCAACAAACAAATTATTTAACCAAATCAAAACAATAACAAAGAAAACCAACTTTCTTACCACACATACACATTAGGTTTTAACATGCCAAAGAGAAGGTTCAACATTAGAGATGCACCAAGTAGCACTTTGGCCGAGTACTCGGCCTTTCACTACTCGGCCGAGTACATACATACACGTACAGGGTTAGAAATCACTAAAAAATCTTACGGTCCCTTCTGACCAGTGAACAGAAATTTTTTTCTTTAAGTATTAGAAGTCAATCTTTTTCTCACTTTAAAATTTACTCATTTTTACTTCTGTGTTGTTATCATTATGCCACAAGTTTGATTAGAAATATATTGGAATATGAGACAAAGTTTTTTTTTAACAAGTTCATTAATATTTGTCTTAAGGATCACTTGGACTGTTCCTGATCATAGGTAAGTTGCCCAACACCAATATGAAAAAGGTAACTAGTACATTCGCACATCCTTAGTTAGCTTTTACACTAATTTGGTTTTAAACCTGTTTTTAAAACTTTTACATAAAATTCAAGTCATATTTTATATTTCTAGCAATTGTAAATAATTGTATTATATATATTTTTGCATCTTTTTAATTACTGAAAAAAATATCTTGAATAATATTCAATTAATATTATTTACATTTACTCGGTATCGGCCGAGTACCCGATTCAAATTTAGTACCGAATAGGAATATTTACCGAGTACTCGGTGCATCTCTATTCAACATCTGAAATTATTTAATACACAAACTGATCACATATGGAAAGTTCTTCATAAATAGGATAACTAACTTATTTCAAACATGATTGTTTACATTAAAAGTACAGTGCCACCGGTGTTTGAGATCTCCTCTTTATGTTATATTAATATAGTTTAAGATAGTAAAATTTAACTAAGTTGTCAGTAGACAAATTTTACCTTTATTCGTGTTACATATTGAGTTGCTACAGTCATTTTAGGAGTGGATTATAATTGCATACCATAAATTTATACAGTCGAACCTGTCTATCTCGAATCATGGAACACAAGAAAAATTCGAAAGGGAGGATTCGAGACATAGAGATGGAAATTACAAAGTAAGCAATTGGAAAAAGTCAAACACTTAATAGATTGTTTTGCTGTTGTTGATATATTTCTACGTTTTCGGGAATTCAATTCAAAATCCTCACACACAGGGTTGGGTTTTTCCCTGGAAAAACTAGTTTTACCAGGACATGAGAAAAACCAGGTTTTTACCGGTGAAAAAACCTAGGAAATACTGTTTGTCCCTTTCTAAATAAGCCTCTGCATAGATCTTTTATTTTACTATTATGTCCTATGTATTATTTTGTCTTAATATATTATTCCATATTACCAAAAACACCATGTGACAAGTAATGAAATGACAACTATCTAACGAGTTAAAGATTTGTAGAATAAATAAATAAAATAAGAGAGAAGGTTTCCGTTTCGGATAAATTAATAATCTCACTAAATTTTCAAAGTTCATCAGTAGGTAATATAAATGAATGTTAATCAAAATAATCTATTTGTGTTACATGTGAATTATACTAAACTAAATCAGCTATTGCACTAATCATGCACACGAAAAAATTGCATTTTTCCACAGAATGAATGTTAAGAGTAGGGATGGACCGGATAGTGATTTTGCCGGATACCGGATATCGGATATCCGGAGGCTCACCACACGCCGGATACCGGATATCCGGCCGGATATCCTGCGAATATCCGGCATTACAATTACATTGCATGTTCGCTTATTTTTATGTAATGCAGCTTCAAAAAAATAAATCAAAGTTGTTTCTCGCATAATTTCTTTAAGAACATGTTAAATACATTTAAATTAATTTTTAAAGCCTCTATTTTATTTGTACAGGAGTAGCGCTACATATGAAATGAAACACTAGCATATTGTGATTTCTTTCTAAATTATGTATTTTTATCAAAATAGACGAAACTTTAAAAGATTGAATTAAATATTTCTGTATATACTCAAAGTTTAAACTTTTAATTATTCTTAGTTTAAATTTTAAAGCTTTTCTGTTTCAATATCATTTCAATAGGTTTCTACGTAAATGATAGTTATTAAATATTTCACCAATATTAAAAAAAAGAAAGAAACAAAGAAAGAAAAAAGGAAAAAAAACTAAGCTCAGATAAGTTTTTTTTTTTCGAATTGATACATATTTTATTAGAATTTTATGAATTTAAACTTCATTACAAAGTAACACATTTTCTTATTTCTTATTTTGCAATAATATAAAGCAAAATTTTGCTTTGAAATTCTTTTTTTTAAAGAATAATATGCATGTAATTTTTCTAACATATAAGTTAAAGAAGAAAATATTAAAACAGGACCAGTGTGTTAAATAATAATAATAATAATAAAGTTATACTCAAATAATCAGTTAAAAATTTTATATAACTCCAAAAAACAAAGGAACATGTTTTCTGAAGATTCAAATCAGCAGTTTAAATACTCTTTTAAGAGGTATGCTAAAGTTGTTCACTTTTTAAAAAACAAATGAGTAAACTTTACTTAAATAATCAACTTGAAATTTTACTTTAGTTCCAAAAAATTAAGATACACATTCTTAAAAGTGGCAAATTATCATTTTAAATACATTAAGGGTCATGCTAAACATATTCACTTTTTTAAAAACAAATTAATAAACTAATTTTTAAACGATCACCTCGAAATTCAACTTCATTTTGAAAAATAAAGATACATTCCGAGATGCAAATGTTATATTTATGGGTTATTCCAGCCAAAATGGTACAAATGTTGTCTGAAATTGTCGAGTTAAGTTTATCAAATGAAGTAATTTTCGCCAACTAATCATTGATTTAAAAATTATTCTCTGTTTATTTGTGCATAATAAAGTGTAAATGGCTTGTATATATGAGTCATTCATTAAGGGTTTTGAATAGTTCGACCACTTTGTGTAACAGAGGAGACAAATCAGGTTTGAAAAATATATTTCTAATCGTAAAGAAAAGTTAATTACAGAACAAGTATAAAATGAACTAAGCATCCTAAAACAAATTCTGCTTGCAATTTCAAGAAAAAATATTTTTTGCACTATTAATGCGACTGTAACAGAGTGGACATCCCACAGTGCAAGTTAACTATCATCAGCAAAGAATTTTAGGCTTATCTTAGTTACTGATTATACAGGGTGTCCACTCCAATCGTGGACCAATAGCTAATTTCTAAACCGTTAGAGATAAGCAAAGAGTTTATTTAGGAAAAAATCTCCAAATTAGGAAAGGAATTTTGGGTCTATTCAATATTTTTCAAAAAATCAAATTTTGAAAGAGTTACAAAATTTAAATTTTTATATAGCCCCCCAGTCCTATCAATCATATTTAGTAAAACATTCTTGACACTGTAACGTTTAAAACAAAAAAAATCACTCTTCTACGACAAAAATTGACCGAGTTATGACGTTTTGAAAAATCAAGATTTTGAAAGATTTCGCATGCAGTCCCTTAAGCGATAGCTCGATGACGTCATGAAATAATGCAAAATCTTGATTTTTCAAAACGTCATAACTCGGTCAATTTTTGTGGTAGAGGAGTGATTTTTTTTTAGTTTTAAACGTTACAGTGTCAAGAATGTTTTACTAAATATGATTGATAGGACTGGGGGTCTGTATAAAAATTTAAATTTCGTAACTCTTTCAAAATTTGATTTTTTGAAAAACATTGAATAGACCCAAAATTCCTTTCATAATTTGGAGATTTTTTCCTAAATAAACTATATGCGTATCTCTAACGGTTTAGAAATTAGCTATTGGTCCACGATTGGAGTGGACACCCTGTATAATTCAAAGTATCAAAGTAATCAAAGCAGATACATAACTTGTACTTATTAAAAAAAATATCACATTGAATGCGATTGCTTATTTTATTTCTGAAAGGCTTGTAACAGAGTGGACAGTTTGAAACATAAAAAAAATCTAGGAACAAAGATAAATAGGTGTTTTTCCGAGATTTTTTTGTTTACATAAAAATCAGCAGAAAGGGTGTCAGAAGCATTTTTGTGCTGTGCATTGCAAATGATTTTGTTGTTGCATTTCAGCTTAATCTTAAATTGCATTTTAAGTCCTAGCAATTTGAAGCTGGGGCAGATCATTTTTTCCTTCTTTTGCCAAAGAATTTTTTTTTTTTTTTGGGGGGGGGGGCTGTCCTTTATAAATGGCTTATGCCTAAATAAATAATACTTGGTTACACACAATTAGATGGAGAACAAATAAAAGAAATATAATTAATTGGTGGTAAACATTAAAATTAATTCTCAAAATTCTGAAGTATCGGGACTGATTTGTACCATTTTCGCTGAAATGACCGGTATATTATCATTATTATTTAAAATTATTCTAAACATGTTCACTTTAAAAAATAAATTAATAAACTTATATCTAAATAATTAACTTAAAGTTTTACTTAAATTCTAAAAGACAAAATACTTTCTAATGATGCAAATTAACATCTTAAATACAGTCAAGTCTCAATAGCTCATAGTCCCAAGGAACCGGCTAAAAACTTAGAGTTATTGATAGTTCGAGTTACAAGCAGTTCCTACCGTCTTTTCAAGAATTTGGGACCAAATGAAAACTTTGAAATGAAGGTATATTTGAGTTTATAAAGCTTTGAGTTATCGAAACTCGATTGAATGTTATTGAGGGTCATTCTCAACATGTTCTCGAGGTGTTATGGAGCGGCGTGACAGACGTGAAAAGATTCTAATAGCAGAGAAATATCTTTTCTGAAAGGAATATATTACAAAAAGAAAGAACGAAACCCCCCAAAGTGCAAAATTCAAAATTTCTTTACACACATTTAAACTCTTTCAAAAAAAAAAAAAAAAAAAAGCATGGTTTTAAGTTGCATTTACGATTCATGGGGACAGATGTTTTCATTATCTAAAAGAAAACTTTCGTCAATGTTAGATAGGTTATTTAGTGTATGTTATTTTCAATTATAAATAAAGCAATAATAGTGGCAAAGAAAAAAATATCTAATTACAACATCATTGGGTGTTAATAGATCGCAATTTTTGTTAGAAGCACAAAAACTAAAAATAAAAGAATTCAATAAATAAAATAATTTGAGAATTTATATTAAAAGCTACTGCGATTAATTTTTATGAACTAACGATATGATCGTAAGTTTTTTTCAAACTTTTGTCGCACATTAATCCTTGAAGGTTTGTAGCCTTTTCTTTCTAAATATTTTAACTAAAATATTTTTGAAAAGCTGAAGATAATCATATTTTATCTGGCAATTGTGAAAAATCAAATATGCAGAATGCTTCCATGTCCAGTACACAGTCGGAGGAATAACACAATTTTTGTTTTAGAAGCAAAAATTGGTAAAAAGGAAAGATGAAAAGTAATTACATCATCTAAAAGGTTTATCAAACAATGAAATTTTTAACTAAGATTTTTATAAAAAGAAAATATTTAATTAGGTCCTCACATCATACCGGATAACCCTCACATCAATTCCGGATATTCCCCACATCAATACCGGATACTTAGCCGGATATCCTGCAAAAATCTTCCGGATATCCGTATCCGGGGCTGTCAGCCGGATCGGATATCCGGAAGTACCGGATACTTAAAATATCAGCCGGATAGGCCGGATACCGGATAGTTACCGGATATCCGGTCCATCCCTAGTTAAGAGGACACAAATATTTATATTGTTAAATTTATGTGTTTTCCTTTCTTTAAAAATTTTCTTAAGAAAAAATTAACTGCATTTATTTTACGCATGAATGAACTTAGCAAACATATCCGTTGAAAATTAATTATTTGAATAAAATTACCGAAACAATAATTATGTTTTAAGCATGAGAATTTTTACAATAACATATTATTTATGAGTTTAGACTTTCATTTATTCTTTAGCACATATTGCAAAAGAAAACAACAAAGGCAAATATTTTTAGAAGCATTTTTTTATTTTGTTGGCTCACAAAAAACCAGCAAAGTCAACAATAAAAACACATTATCACCATCAAAATAAAAAAATGCTTTCCTTTTCATTTGGATCCCCCCCCCCCCCCGTGTACATAGCTCATACTAGGAGGTTGTAGATATTATAGTATTGTTCGTAACTTAAGTTCTAGCTTTGAACGAATGATTACTGTCGTTGAAATTTGATTAAAATTTAAAAGAGGGGAGGGAGAGATTGTTCATGTTTATACAGCCTTGATCATTTTACCTTAACTTACACTTTTAAAATCAAAAACATTTTTATTGAAAGGAAACCCCTTGAATGTTTTATATTTTTGTCCAAGATGGTAAAAACCATGGAGAAATCGGGTTCTTCTAAGGACGGTAAATACCATGGTAAAAACCACACACATGGTAAAAAACAATGCCAACTCTGTAAACAACACACATTATATAAGACCCATCATTTCGAATTATTTCGGGAGGGGAGGGGGACACAAAGGGTGTAAACTCAATGTAAATAATGCTAAAAACAGCTTACCATTTACACATATAGATACAGGACAGGCTTAGTTTTCGCGTGCTTCGTCCGTTAGTGAAATCGATAAAGTTAAAATTGTGCTATACTTATTGCTAAGACAACTGGTTAATTCAAAAAAGGTAGCAAACAAAAATAAAAGCAGGGTAACTGTTCATAATCATAACACTGAAAACTAAAAACTTACCCGTCCATCGGCGCTGGGGAAATTCCCTTTCCTTCCTGCTCGCGTAGTGATATCTGTTTTCGTCGGAGCTGAATCGTGGGGTGTGGTTAGTCACGCGTAAGAAACAAATAGTCCTTTATTTTATTGGAAATAAGCGGATTTGTAGACATAGAAAATCGTTTCATGATGATAAACTTTGTCTTTTTCTACGAATTTAAATTGTTTCAATGTAAATAAAGTAATATTTCCCTTTTCCGTATTTGTGAAATATTTAAGTAACAGGTCTGTCTCAAAACTCAAATTTTCGGAGACTCAAATTCAAGACCAATTGACTCGGAAAAAACAAGTCACTATTTTGTCTCATTTTCAAGCAAGTCAGTTTTAACAGTGTACAATTCTTACGTGTGGAATAAAAATTTTTTAGCCAATGAATAGCACAATTTTAGATATTTGGTGGCCCCTAAATTGTTGTGGCTATAGGCCATGACCTAATTGGCTTATTGAGTAATCCATAGGCGGCTCGCACTCGCACAGGGGGGCCACAGCCCCCTCACTTCTTAGAGTTATTAAGTAATAATCAGTTGAAAAAAGAATTTTTTGCTCAGTCGATTGATTTATACCACGAAAATTAAAGCTGATTATTCCAAAAATAGTCTTTTTTTCATGTCATTTCGTACAAATGGAGTCGACGGTGGTCATCCATCTTGACTTTTGTGTCTGTATTTGTCATATTTTAGAGATCATTTATTCAGAAAAAATTAAAAATCAATAATGTAGTCGAATAGTTGCAATAGAAAAAGGCAGTAATAAAGATGCTGGCCCCTTTCCTCATTTTTACCCCCACCCTACCCCCACTTTTTTGATGCACTAGCCGCCTGTGGAGTAATTAGGATCTGCCCAAGATGAAATTTTTAAGGGCAACAGAATTTTATTTCAATCATCTTTATGCCACTCTAAAAATAAATTATCAGTATTTTTCTGTATTTATTGAGAGATCATTTTCTGAAAAACTACATTTCATCCTATAATGTAATAAATAATGGAATCATTGTGCTGTGCACACTTTAAAAGTTCAACAATCAATTAAAGAGCAAGAAATTCTTTGCAGGAAATTAAAAATATTCAACTCCTACTTCTGCAAACCAGAATGTTTACGAAAAAAAAAAAAAGCACAGTATTAAGTATATAAATGCGGCAGCTTACAACAATGCAAGTTTGTACATACCTTTACTCTTTCACAGTGGCGTACCTATGGGGGGTGTTTTTGGGACAACCCCCCCCCCCCCCCCCCCCCGAAACGATGGTCCAAAAATGCAAAAATGAGATGAAATAATATAAAACTCCTAGAATGAAAAAGTACGATTCTCCAGCGAATATCATTGTGTTACAGACTTCATTGCCATCCCCCTCCCCTTCCCAAAACCATTAAGGATTGTCTTTTTTAGGAAATAAATGTCAAAAATTTCCGAAGGTAGGTCTCTAAACCTGCCATTATGATCGAAATTCGTCTGAAATTGCGTTTCTGGAACTGAAATTTCGAAAAAATCGCTGGGAAGAATTTGTGTATCCTATCATTTTCTTTCACATTATTAACAAGAAGTTCTGTCAAGAACTAAACGAGCCTACTTTCCCGTACATGGACATCGGCATTCTAGCATCTGATCATTATTCTCTTAATTATCTGGGACTAAAAATTATGTCAAACATACCTTTTTAGCACTTAAAGCTGATTTCTAAAAGCAAAATATACCCCTCTCATCAGATGAAATAGACACATAAAAAGTAAATAAATGAATAAATAAAGTTTTGTCGCACCTCTTAAAGAATGTAACTGTTACAGTTCTTCCGTAGAAAAATTCCTCAATTGTTTTCAAAAAAAAAATAAATAAATAAAAGTACAAAGCACATCAAAACACATTTTATCAAAGAAAGAAAAAAAAAAAAAAAAAAAAAAACTCGTCCGTTGATAAAATCTCTCGAATTTCACTTTTAATCCGTTGCCAGTTGTTAAATATAAATAAAGAATAAAATGCCCTTGTAAATGAAACATTTTTATTACAAAAAAAAATCGTCTGCCAAAAATAATAATAATAATAAATAAATAAAATAAAACAAATGAATAAATAAATAAAAAATCGTCTGCACAGTCAGTCATTTTTTTTTTCTAAGCCTGCATTTCCGCCATGTTTGCGGAGTCGGAGTCGAAATCAGAGTCCTCACAGAAGATTATTCAGAAAAGTACTTTACAAACATTACTTATCAAAACCATTTTCTTACTAAGTTAGTTTGAAGGAAATCCGACTTTAAGTTCAGGATCAACATTCAACTTAAATTCTCCGTAGGCGCTAATGTTAAATTTTTTTTCTGAAAGCATCGCGGGACAGGTTGTTTGAACGGTTCAAAGTTGAACCAAAAATTGTTCAAATCGAAAAATCAAATATGGGAATGAGCTGTACTCTCCGAGATCTTTCCAACAAAAAAAAGTTTATTCCATTCGGATGGTTCACTCAGAAGTTATTAGATGGGGAAAGGTTGCTTGAACGGTTCAATGTTGAACGAAAAAATGTTCAAATTGAAAATTTAAATACGGTAATAAAGTATCCTTGCTGAGATCCTTCGAAAAAAAAAGTTTTATTCAAATCGGACTGTTCACTCAAAAGTTATTAGGGGTGACAGCTTGCTTGAGCGGTTCAATGTTGAACAAAAAATTGTTCAAAGCGGAAATGTAAATACGGGAATGAAGTATCCTTGATAAGATCTTTCGAACAAAAAAAAGTTTGTTCAAATCGGACTGTTCACTCAAAAGTTAGCAACGCGGGACAGGTTGTTTGAACGGTTCAAAGTTGAACCAAAAATTGTTCAAATCGAAAAATCAAATATGGGAATGAGCTGTACTCGGCGAGATCTTTCCAATAAAAAAAAGTTTGTCCAAATCGGAATGTTCATTCAAAAGTTATTAGGGGGGGGGGGGGACAGACAGACCGACCGACGCACAAATTCCCCATCTCAATACCCTACTTTCAAATTTTTAATTTTTCGATGTTCATTTTACCTTTTTATTTTTTTAACTTGGCGATATTTTTTGTACTTGGCGATATTTTTTTTAACTTGGCGATATTTTTAGGACTTGGCGATATTTTTTAGATGCATTAAGCTACTTTTAATACTTTTTTCGTCTTTCTTTTATTTTGAACGGGAAAGTAGGCTAAAAATGGCCGGGAATCGTTTTTTACTGACTGAGGAAGAGATCGAACATCACCAAGATAGTCTAGAATGGAGTTTTTAGAGGTACAATTCATGAAAATTTCCGGGGGCGAACCCCCGGACACCCCTTTCATTTTTCTACAGTAATATTTCTTTACTCTTTAAAAAGCTGTCTGGTTTTTCGAACATCGGAAGTACGCATTTTCAAGTGCGTAATATATATTTATATATATACACATACATACATGCAAAGTGTGGGTAAAAAGGGGTTGCCCCCCCCCCGCCGCCCGTTTTTACACCTCGTGACTTGGAATATAACCCCCCCCCCCTGAAACTAACGAGTAGTTACGCCACTGCTCTTTCAAATATTTATTTCAATACCCTGGGGCAGAGTTTCCCATAATATGAGTCCGCTGACCCCAGGGGTCCTTGAGCCTATGCCAGGGGGGTCCGTGGTGCTACACTGCTAAAACGTAAAAAATAATTAAATTGAAGGACGAGTAACAATATTTTAATTAAAAACGTCAGTAAAACTTCCAAGAACTTTGATTTTAACACACATCTCTAAGCTTAAAATAATATTTTATATGGCATATTATATTGTGGTATGTTATGTATGACATTTATTTCTAAAATCGAATGCGAAATTGGCCTTTCGGATTCATATATAAACAGAAGATTGCAGAAGTAAGGTGATAGCATTTTGATTCCTAATTGAGTTTTGAATAAATTTTTATTTTCATAGCTCACAATAATAATGTTGTGTAATGAATACTAGAGCTCTAAAAATATACAGAACATGAATAAATAATTATACAGAAAAAGCAAACAAACAAACGCATAAACATATTAGAAAAAATAGTTAAATGAACCAATTGTATTTTGCTCGCAACATGGCGGGCTAGACTTTGGAAATCACTGCTATGGGATAAAATGCGTTTTACCTAAGCTCATAGTTATTTTAAATAAAAAATAGATTCTCTCATAAAAACTCAAGTTTTCAATGATTTTACAAATATAAAGTAATAAACATTTCACAAACTATGAAGTGTCTTCAAAACAAAGTAGCAAGCATTAAAAATTCATATAAATATTTTTCGCTGTTCACCAATTTTGCTAAATACTTAACATGACATCATTTTTCTTAAAATTCATTGTATGAAGAGACTTTTGGAGTTTTATAGTTTCTAGGAACATTCAAATTGATGAATAAATACATTTCTGCCTATGAAATAAACAAGAAAAATACTAATTCTCACACTGAAACATAAATTGTCACAGGTTTTGATGCAAATTCTTATTTTTTGAAATAGAAAAATGAAATCTGAATTTTAAGCAAAGCGATGTGTTTCTTATCAAACGCAAATGCTACAGTAAATTCATGTGGTCATTGCTAGTTTCACCATTGGAATTTTTGATAAAGCACACAGAAGCAAACATTGATAATTCTGCAATTTCAAAAGAATGTGCTTTCATCCACACATATTTTCAAAAGAAAAAAAAAACAATCCGGCACCAAGTACTTGTATGTTGCATAGAAAAAATTCAACTTGGACAATTCGTCGCTCAGGGACATTAAAATTGGTTAAATATTCATTTTGATCAATGAAGTAAACAGGAAAAGTAATAATCGTAACGAAATTCTTACTTGAATTGGGTTTCAGAATCAGCTGGCATTCATTAGAACAAGAAAAAAAAAAAAAAAACCGCAACAACGTTTAGAACACACATCACAAAATGTTTATGCTCGCTTACTTCCCAATTTCCACTCGTCGCCAAGCATGAACAGACCGCGCCAAAGCAAAAACAAGAGCGTTCGTGAAAATAAATTAATTTCACACAATTTAAACTTTCCCTTAGCTCAAAGTAATGTTTTTCAATAAGTTTATCATCGTAACTATCGGTTCAAAGAGAAAAAGTAAGAATAATATACCAAAATGATGTATTAGAATGGTAAATAACACACCGGGAAGCATGTTTCTATTTTAACTACGTTATAATTAAAGAA
This sequence comes from Uloborus plumipes, assembly GCA_038373865.1. NCBI lineage: Eukaryota > Metazoa > Arthropoda > Arachnida > Araneae > Uloboridae > Uloborus > Uloborus plumipes. The sequence goes on from JAXGGA010007551.1 coordinate 31,879, forward strand.
ATACCAGTAGAATCTCTAAAGTAAAGCTACATACGTGTAGCTTAGACATTATAGAATAGTAATATAAGCATTAAAAAAGTTTTACTCGCCTTTAATTATCCGAAAAAAATGTTTTTTTACACTACTATCGGCGGCTCCATGTTAAAGCTACCAGAGAAAAAGCGACATAGCCTGCGGCGGACTCAACAATGCATCCACCAATAGAAAAGTGATACCCTGTTGTCCGTACTCTGAATACTACGTATTCATATAGGACTCTACTCTGGTCCGGCACCATTCCAAACGTTGGAGTCTGTGCTGTGAGGTCAATGGCAGTCTTCATATAGCGGGCGCCGTGATTGCAGGCCACGTGCAACCAGTCGACGGGAAATGGTTCTGGTCGACACAGGAACATCCAGGGTACCTTGCACGTGCTGCAGAATCGACGTACAAGTGACTTGCTGGTCCGCCACAGCTTGTCGGTGAATCCGTCGATCCAAGCGATCTGACGTCACTCTGGCTGCACCTGCACCCCTCAATGTGGCTAGATTTCCTCTTTCCAACCATCTCCGACACAGCCGATGCACAGTGCTTGCATCCATGTGGGTATCAGCTGCAATTTGACGTATGGACCAAACTCCCCTTCTCAGTCCGATCACCATACCCCATGTAAAGTCGTCTATATGCTGGAAGTGTCTTCGTTGAGGACGGCGTGGCATTTCCTCCTATCACACGTATCCTTCGAGACAAAAATCAAAGTTTCTACGATAATTAGTCTGGCAGAAAAACCAACATGAACATAGCCCACTTTTCAACTTCATTCTCTTATATCTTACTTCACGTGCGTCGGAGAGCTGCGCATTTCATATCATTTGCATAACTCAGTGACGTGCGTCTACGGTAAAATTTGCATGAATTTCTGACCACTCCTTCTTGGTGTTGCATTTTCAATGTCAAGCAGTGTACATGTTCTTAAAGTGCTATAAAACAGCTTCTATGTGTTATTGTATTATTTTGGGTCAGTGAAAGACTTCTTACTGATTTCGTTACTTTTTAAATACGTAATTTTAATCATCTATAACCTAAGTAAAACTCAAAACCCTACCAATTTTATTGCATCACTTCCTCTCATTTTTAATCTAGTTTTCGGTAATATAATGGGTTTTGGTGGTTTTGGAACGCTAAAAGTGTTATTGGGTGGTTTCTGAACCCATGTCAGTGCTTAAAATTATCTTCTTTTTTGCTGATTACTGATTTTTAGAGGTAATTTAATTACTTTAAATCTTAAATCTAACTACATAATCCAATTAACAGTACATTTCTGAATAAAATGCAAAAAAAATTACCCCTCTAGCATAAAAAATAACTGTTTTATAGTAAAAATTGTAGATGTATTTAGGGTGGGCCGAAAATGACTTTTATTTTTTTTTTCGATGACGAGATATGCGGAAAAGGTGCCATTGGGGGCACAAAATACTCACAAAAATTTTTAAATTTTTTGCACAATTTCTTGATCTGCCGCAATCGCCTTGAAGTTTCGGAAAAATGCTAATTTTTGATGTTTTTCGTAAAATTTGCCAAATTTTTTTTTAAATATTTTCAATGATAACTGTCACTTAAAAGGTACTATTAGGGACACTAAGTTCACATAAAAAATTTGAGTTATTTTGCTCAATTTCTTGATCAGCCATAAACGCTTGGGGGTTTCAGAAAAATTGCTAAAATTAGATATTACAGCAAAATTTGTGAAATTTTTTGAAAAAATAATTTTTGGTAATGGGGAGAGCAAAAAAGGCCCACTATTGTTATTAAATTAACATTTTCTTGAATTGTAAATGATATTTATTTAATTTGTCACAAACACGGGGAAAATTCGAAAAAAATGTTGTTTTTTAAATGATCCAATTTATTTATTAATTTTTAAGCTTTATAAAAATTCCGTCCAAGTGTTGAGAGACAATTTAGGAGTCTGAAATGAGAAGTAATTTATCAAATAATCTGCATTTTTATTTTTAAAATTCGTTAAAGTTACAAATTAGTTATTTATTACTATTGAATTAAAAAAATGTGTTAACTGAAAGTGCTTCACAGTTCTCAGCTTATTGCGCATCCAAATATCTTGCCAAATAATCCAGAACTCAACGCGAGGAGGTGGCTGCACGAGTTCCACCTTCCCTCCACCTAAAAGTATTACATTCACATTGTTTTGCATTCTTCATGCAACAAAGTCTTTCTTCGAATTAAACGTTGACATTTTTATCCTGGATTGTATCTTTGCTTTGACGAAGGTATCTGTCCTCATGGCCACATACGTGCATTGCCGCTTCTGTCACTACTTTAATAGTTCTTTCCACAGCTTGCGTGTGACTTGGAAAGCGGACTGAAGCTTCATCTAAAACCAAGCCTGATTCTATGTTTCTCTCAATCTCTTCGAATGAAAGATTCTTTGTAATTGGAGGCTCACTAAGATCAGTTGAGAGCCAGTCGATGCAGTCGTAGTTCTCAGTAGTCATAAAGTTCAGTTTTAGAACCTTAAACTGTCTCAGTCTTCTGATCTCTTTCTTCTTTGAAAGGCGGAATTGTTTAATCCTTTTCCATGCCAATATTCTGATTTCTTTGTTTTCGTCTGTCGCCATTGCTAATAGTATATACTCAGGATGGCTATATTATGCATTTCTTTGAACCACCGAATGCATTATCGTTAAGTCATCAGAGAGGAAGTTTGAGAGTAGAACTATTTTCCACAAATGTATCGGTCCATCTGCTCACCCTAGTAGATTCCTCACTGAGAACCATACTCTGCGCATAGGCTCGTACTACGTCATTCTACTCTTAAGCTTCCTCCCTGATGACTTAAAGACGATAGTGCATTCGGTGGTTCAAAGAAATGCATATTATAGCCATCCTGGGAATATACTATTAGCAATGGCGACAGACGAAAAGAAAGAAATCAGAATATTGGCACGGAAAAGGATTAAACAATGCAGCCTTTCAAAGAAGAAAGAGATCAGGAGACTGAGACAGTTTAAGGTTCTAAAACTGAACTTTATGGCTACTGAGTACTACGACTGCATCGACTAGCTCTCAACAGATCTTAGTAAGCCTCCAATTACAAAGAATCTTTCATTCGAAGGGATTGAGAGAAACGTAGAATCAGGCTTGGTTTTAGATGAAGCTTCAGTCCGCTTTCCAAGTCACACGCAAGCTGTGGAAAGAACAATTAAAGTAGTGACAGAAGCGGCAATGCACGTATGTGGCCATTAGAACAGCCATGAGGACCTTTGTCAAAGCAAAGATACAATCCAGGATAAAAATGTCAACGTTTAATTCGAAGAAAGACTTTGTTGCATGAAGAATGCAAAACAATGTGAATATAATACTTTTAGGTGGAGGGCTGGTGGAACTCGTGCAGCCACCTCCTCGCGTTGAGTTCTGGATTATTTTGCAAGATATTTGGATGCGCAATAAGCTGAGAACTATGAAGCACTTTCAGTTAACACATTTTTTTAAATTCAATAGTATTAAATAACTAATTTGTAACTCTAACGAATTTTAAAAATAAAAATGCAGATTATTTGATAAACTACTTCTCATTTCAGACTCTTGAATTGTCTCTCAACACTTGGACGGAATTTTTATAAAGCTTAAAAATTAATAAATAAATTGGATCATTTAAAAAAAAAAACATTTTTCCGAATTTTCCCCGTATTTGTGACAAATTAAATAAATATTATTTACAATTCAAGAAAATGTTAATTTAATGATAATAGTGGGCCTTTTTTGCTCTCCTCATTGCCAAAAATTATTTTTTTTTTTTAAATTTCACAAATTTTGCTGTAATATCCAATTTTAGCAATTTTTCTGAAACCCCCAAGCGTTTATGGCTGATCAAGAAATTGAGCAAAATAATTCAAATTTTTTATGTGAACTTAGTGCCCTTAATAGTACCTTTTAAGTTACACCTATCACTGAAAATATTTTTTAAAAAAATGTTGACAAATTTTACGAAAAACATCAAAAATTAGCATTTTTCCGAAACTTCAAGGCGATTGCGGCAGATCAAGAAATTGTACAAAACATTTCAAATTTTTTGTGAGTGCTTTGTACCCCCAATGGCACCTTTTCCGCATATCTCGTCATCGAAAAAAAAATAAAAGTCATTTTCGGCCCACCCTAATGTATATCCGTCTGCTGGATCTGCAAATTTTGTTAAGCGACAAATTTTTGACAAAACTTTGAGGTGTTGCCATTCCGAAAGTAATTGACATATTAATCTAAAAATCTCCAAATATTCTTATATCCATGGGTAGAACGGTCTCACAAAGTTTCATAAAAATCTGAAGACCCATGGTGCACACCCCTGGATGATTTGACGTGGAATGACCCGGGAGTTTTTCATTTTTTGTAGCTCTCCTATGAGAGTCATAAGTGTATCATTTAAGGTGTCAAGCAAGGCCGTAGCCAGCGGGGGGGGTCAGGGGGTCAGAACCCCCCCCGAAATTTTCAAACCTCAAAAATTTTTAAAAAGTATTCAACTAAAAAAAAAAAAAAAGAAGATTTCAAGGTTTGATGGTCAGAGCCCCCCCCCCCTCTCAAAGTTGTGACGGGTCTGAGGTTTTTGATGATCCAAAGAAAAATTAGAATAATAAAAATAAAAAAAAAATTCATTTGAATAAACTTGAATAGTTCTGCTCACCATTTCGCCAAAGGAGTTTTTCGTGGATTAAACTTTCAAAAAAAAAGAACAAAGCTTTGAAATTCTTTAATTATTTTTTCTTCAATTTTTCAAACATGATGTCGTCATAAATTCTGATATCGAGGGCGTATTTAAAGGGGGGGGGGCGAGGGGCCCCGGCCCCTCCCCCCGAAATCGAGAAAGATTTTTTCAAAAGTAGGTGTTCGGTTCGTGTTTGCTCAAAAAAAAAAAAAAAAAACCTTAAGAAAAAAGCCTACTCTCTTGTTTTCAAAAGTGTATATAAGGGAAGGCCCCAGAGGGTCTTTCCCTCCTATACCTCTCACCCCCCCCCCCCCAAAAATTGGATTTTTTTTAAAAATAAAGGTAGTTATTATTATTCGGTTTTAGTTTACTCTAAAATTGTTTACATACTTTTAGCTTGAAATACATAAATAAATACAGTGAACTCTCACTTATGCGCCTGCCCTAGGGACCAACAGAAAAAGGCGCATAAGTGAGAGAGACGTTTCAGTGAACAAGCCTATTTAAAGGACTAAAACTCAACATAGGTTCCAATGAGAGAGTGAAAAAGAATGTTTCTATAGAAAAGGGACATATTACTACAGTTTTGCAATTACTGTAACGTAACTATAATGTTAAGAGAAAATAAGTTGTGGCATATCTAATTACAAACTGCTCCCTTTAAAACGATGCATAATAGATAATTGTCCCTCTCCGAACTCTAGTTCATGCGGAAAAAAATGCATTCCGTGAGCAATAAAGGCGACAGATTAAAGAGGAAAGTAAAGAAAAATGCTTATTTTTTAAAGAAAATAAATACATTTTCACACATTTTAGGGTAACTTCGGCGCATAAGTGAAATATTTATTTTTAGAGAGACGCATAAACGAACGATACTATCATTATTTTGCTATGGAATGTGCTGGGACTATTCAAAATCGTCGTATAAGTGAAAAAGGCACATAAATGAGGCGGCGTATAAGTGAGAGTTCACTGTAAATAATTATTGCTAATAATAATTCGTTAGCTGGCACCAGGCAGTGGTGCAACCCAAGAGGGTCAGGGAGCCCTTGCGCTTTACTCAAGAGAAAAAAGAATGTGTCTTGGGAAAATGAAGATATTTCAATTAGAAAATGCACAGAAAAAATCCTAATCATTTTGAATAGAAATCTTTAAATGAAAAAATATTTAGCACATGTAGATTATTAGTCAGCAAATTACGTTTCTCTCTTTCTTCTCATTCCCCCTTTTTTTTCTAGTCAGTCAGGAAATAAGAGTCTTTAAAATAATGCTACACTCAATAAATTTAAATTAAAGTGTAATCATTCCTCCCCGGCAAGAAATTTAAAATAAAGTGCAATCATTTTCGGTTTTTGTTTTTGCACAAATAATTTCCGAACTTTCAGCTGAACAAAACAAAAAATCGAAAAGAAGTAGAAGTCCAAGCCGGCCGAGCTAGAAGGGGCACGTAATTTTCAATCTCTATACCAGTGGTGAAATTAAAGAATAGAGTGCCTTCTCAGTGTGGGTTTAGGGTAGGAAGTCGAGGCCCGTATATCCGCCAAGCATGAATTCAAAGAAGGCTCATGACCCCCCCCCCCCTTAAAGAGTCCAATGATATCTTAAAATTTCGCTTTTACAACGTGTAATTTAATTGCAGTTTCAAGACTTCAATGCCCAAAAATTTTTAGAAGAGAGTTCTTTTCCACCTTCTTCTTCAATACCTTGGTCAAACATTGCCTCAAATGGCATTTTAGAGATTTAAAATTCAAACAGTTAACGGTAGTTGATGTCCCCCTTACTTTTCTATAGGCTTTAGCTCTAAAATGTGTTTTTAGAAAAGAGAGAGCAACCGAATTACAGTTTCTATCCCCAAAAATTTCCAGACGAGTCCCTAAATCCTTTTATTATCCTAAATGTTGTCAGACAAAGTCTAAAAGCAGTTGTTCCTATCAAGAATCATGGCGTAAGCGGCGTTTTTGAATTATTTTTAAGGGGAGTTTTTAAAAGTTTTTGTTTCCTTTTTTTTCACGTGTGGCTCTCGTTTTAAGAGGGATCTTCGTGGAACTCTTGGATGATAAGTTTTTGCTCCTGGGGGTAATGGGCACCTCTGCTAAAAGTAAAATTATAAACCTTCAGTTTCAAAAATAGAGCTTAAAATTGCATTCTTGAAGCTTCAATGCCGCAAAATTTCGGGGCACAGCGCTCGAATCCTGCCTCTTCTCTTGACGGTATTAAAGATAATCTAAATAAAAATGTTTTTAAAACATTAATTTTGAAACATTTCGGGAGAGAGTCCTTGCTAACGTTACTACCAAAGATGGTCTAAAGTAAAGATGGCTTAAGGTTTCAATTTTGAAAATTTTCGGAGGGAGATCCCTAACCATTTTTTGTCTCTTAGCGTCTCCAAAGAGAGCGCGAAATTGCGCATCTATGTATCGAAAATCTTTCAGGGGAGGGTCTTTGAACTTTTACTTCCCAAAGATAACTTAAATGAGACTTCAGTTCAAAAAAAAAAAAAAAAAAAACTCATCTTCTTTTCTTTTATTCTATCATGAAGAAATATATCCTGAGTTGTGCTTCCATGTTAAAATATTTCAGGAGAGATGCCCCGAGTCTTCTCTATTCCTTTAACGTCACTAAAGATAGCCTGAAATTGGTTTTTAGAATTTAAGTTTCCGTAAGTTTTCCAGGGGAGTTTTGATCCTCCAACGTCATTAAAGGTAGCATAAATAATTTCAATTTTAAGAAAAGTTTTGGAGGGAATCTAAAACTTTGTAATTTTCTATCTTTTCCAAAAGTTAATATTTTAATTCAATTTGAAAATTTCTACCTGTCTTACAGTATAGCGAAAAAAAAAAGAAAGTTGGGGGGGGGGGGTAAACTTGATTATATGGGCCCCCTCCGAAATAAAAACCTATATACGCCACTGTCTGATATTTTTATTTGAAAAATAATGCAGGAGAGGAGAAAGACTCCTTTCCTTCTCCCCAACAGCCCATTGATTAACGTGTTGATCAAAAGAAGTTTGTGAGGAGAGCTTAGGGCGGCACCCTAAAGCTGTTTTTTGTAAAATTTGGTTATATTATTGGATTTTAACAAATGACCTCAAAAACTTTAATACAGTCTCAAAAGCAGGATGGATTTTACTGTAGATATCCCCTTTGTAATTCAAAGTTCCTTTCTTGTGAAATAAGATGAGAGAAAAAAAAAACATTTTTGTGGTATTTTCAGTTTTTAATTTTGATGAAATAAATCAATCCACCCAGTAAATAACCGACCGTTAATTTTTCGCTCTAAAAAGTAAAGGGCAGGGCCCCTTTACTTTTAGAAGTGAAGGGGAGCAGCTGTCCCCTTGCCCCCCCCCCCCCCGTACAAGCAGCCTATGCTCCCATTGCGTCATAAGGCATTGTAACCTCTTGTTTATTATTTTTTCTCAAACAAACTTTCTTCACTTCGAACCCCCCCCCGAAAAAAAATCCTGGCTACGGCCTTGGTGTCAAGTATATTATTTTTTATTTTGTTTATTTCGGCTTTTTGTTGGGGGGTGGTTCTAGGAATTCCTTGTGAAGGCATGTTAGGAACATTGTTTTTATTAATGTTATTCTTTATGTTATTAGTTCTATTTGAGTCATTCCATGGATTTTGTGTTGTTTTCACTTGTGGTGGGTTTTTGATTGAATTTTATTGTACCAATGTTGGTTTTTCGTGGTCTCTCAGGATATTTCGAATAATATGATGTGTATGGACCACTGCAGCAGAGGTGGCGCTAGGAAATGCCCGACAGGGGGGCAAGCTTGCCCGACAGGGGGGCACAGGTATAATTTAAAAATTAAAAGTGTCCCCCCCCCCCGTTCTCCGGTGTTTTAATTTTTTATGGTGCATTCGCATAAAAGGTAATCTTTCTGACCATAAACCCAAAACAAAACAGTACAAGTATTAGGATTAAATTAAAAAACCTCAGACCCTGATTGCCGACCTCATATTAAAACGAACTACACTGATCAAAAAGCATTTTAAATTTAAATACATTCAGTTGTTTTCAGGAGGACCAGGTAAACGCGGAAAAGGAACGATAATCCTTATTAGTAAATTTGCTAGTAGCAAAAGCAGAATAAAAAGGGAAAATTGAATATTCTTTTAAAACCTCATACTAAAATCAACTACAAGTATTTTAATTGTTAACAAATATAAAATGGCAACAGAAAAACCATTTTAAATCATTGAGTTTTCTTTCTTCGTGGGCCAACAATGACATCGGCTTCCAATTGCGTAAATTTAAGGATTAGCCGCATTTTCTAAAAAACGTTAGCATTCGAATTCTAAATAACATGGAAGTTTCAAACACATTTTATCAGATGCAGAATTTTTTTTTTCATTTTGATACTGTTGTTTTACTTTTCTCTTGTTTTTTTTCTCTTCAAAAATCGTGAAAAACCTTTTAAAGGTTTTTAATTAATATCTTCGTTAATTAACCCATTAATGCCTGACTTTTTTTTCCAAAGATATTTTGTATACTGGTTACAAACAGTGTTTAATGGACAGGAAAAATAATAAAAAAAATATTATGTAAAAAATAATTTCTTTATTAAGGAAAGAAAAATCGTCCCTTAAAAGTTACGATAGCCCCAGAGGGTTCATACGTTTTTTACTAAAAAATTTTCTGCCTACGATATAATATTTAAAAGACATTTTATAAAAAGAAATAAAATCAGCAATTAACATAAACTGGGAAGCTGGGAATAACTTTGAAAACTTCGCTTTTTTTCTTGAGATTGTGAACGATGTCATTTTTGATAAAGATCATATTAAAACTGCTACCGAACACACTTTACAATGGTTATGTGCTGCAATCTGTTAATGACGAATTGAAACAATTCCAAAGTACTAATTGAACACTATTATTTCTGAAGTTTAAATCCAACGTTAAAAATGCACAAATATACAGGTATATTGCAGACACGTGTTTCGGGGCTACAAGGAGCCCCTTTTTCAATGCAAGAAGTGTGAGCTTTGTTCATTTTGGGGAAATTCAGACCCTATTTTGGACCGTCCTTAAAAAGGGACGCAAAAGGCATTAACCCATTAATGCCTGACATTTTTTTTTCCAAAGATATTTTGTATACTGGTTACAAACAGTGTTTAATGGACAGAAAAAATAATAAAAAAAATATTATGTACAAAATATTTTTTTTATGAAGGAAAGTTACGATAGACCCAAGAGGGTACACTGTTAAAACAAGGTACTTAGAAATGAGGCAAAACGTCTTATTTTCAAGAACATCACTGACCCAAAATGGCTCCAGAACCAATTGTCTTGGAATTAGAAACCAGGGTGTCTTGTTTTTGAAACACACAGTGTTCTCAAAAGTAATACCCATGTTCTTGTTTTTGAGACGGAAATATGTTTGAATATAACACGAAATGTACTCATATACGAGACAATCCTATTCTTAATTTTTGAGACGGCTGCACTCTTGGAAATGATACACTTGTGTGTTTATTTCCGAGTCACCACGGAATTTAAAAAATAAGCATATAGCGTCTTGTTTGTGAGTCGGTCCTCTCTTCAGAAACGAGACATTTTTGTTTATTTTGCTATTTGAATAATAATTTTACTATTTTTCAGGCGCAGATTAAAATTACTAGTGGCCGCGCCGCCGCTTAAAAGAATCACATTTGCTCTGAGCAGTTTTGGTACAGTAAAGCTGGACTTCTATTTCTGACAATTTGATTCATTAAAGCGGCTGATTCAGTTTTCCAGAGCCCACTGTATTATTTTTTCTGATGAATTTTAGGAACTTATTTTTTTTTTTTTTCAAAATCAGTTTAATGCATGTTTTGACTTTTTTTTCTCTTTCATTTTGTGTGTCCAGAATCACATGTCTGATTATCAAAAGAGATACATGCATGAAAACTTAAAAAAAAAAAGGTTCCTTAATTCATCGGAACAGTAATACAGTGGGTGCCGGTTAATTGAATCAGCTGCTTTAATGAATCAAATCGAATGAGGTCCAGCTTTATTATATCAAAACTGTCAAAAACCAGACGTGATTAGCCACTGTAGTAATTTTAAATTACATCCAAAAATTAGTGAAAGTATTATTCAAATTGAATCATTTCATAAACCCGTCAAATGCACTTTTTAGAAGTTAAACAACTGAACTAACTACAAAAAACTTTTCAGTTTTAAAATTACAAAAGGTTAATCGTTGACAAAATTGAAAGTGTTTCATACTGTATTGCGAAAACAAATACCGTTGGACACAAATATTTTATTTTGCAAAAAAATGTTAAAAATTTTGCACTCAACAAGTTTTTTTTTTTGAAGAAAAATTTTTTTTAAAGAAAAGCTGTTTACATCACTTATGAAAACGAAACAAGATAAACACGGAATTTACTGAACCTGTCAAGAGATTTCATTTGAGGGGTTTCTGCAATAAAGAGATTTCAAGACAAAATATAACCCATTAAAAGGTTTTATATTTGACATGTTTTTGCATCAGAGTGTGCCTAAAATTGGCAATTCATAACCTGTAATATCTTTGAAAATATATTTTGAAAATATATTTTTTGCATAACATTTGCGCCAAAACCTTTGATAAACTTCATTAAAAAAATCCTAATTCTAATGTCATTATTTTGGTTGCTTTATTTATATGCTTAATTCAACTTTAGAAAAACTGTATTTCAATACCATGAAGTTTAAATGTTTATCATTAAACATCATTTCAAATGTAAAAAATATAGTTTTTAAAAACATGAAACTTTTTAGTCATATATCACTTAATTGCATTAAAGTTAAAATATAAGTGAAAGCTTACTTGTAGGAACAATCCATTAAAACAAAACTTACCTGTATTATGTATTCCTTGTAACATATACACAAAAAGAAACTATTGCAAATAAAAAATATTTATTTACAAAGTTTAACTTTTACATTTTTTTCTTCTTACATTTCATTGTTAGCTCAGTCATTTTTTTCCTATTTTTTTCCCAAGTTTAGCTAATTATTTGTCAACATTTTTTGAGAATTTTTAAGTTTTTTTAAATCAACTTCATGCTTTTTCCGGATGTCTTCTTCATTTACTTCGGCTAACTGAGCTTTTCTTTTATTGTTGTTACTTTCCGCACAAGCTGAGTGGGGGCTTGAGCACACAAGCTGAGTGGGGGCTTGAGCACACAAGCTGAGTGGGGGCTTGAGCACACAAGCTGGCAGGCAAAGGCCGGGGAGCAGACGAGAGAGCCGAAGCACGGCAGCATTACTGGATGGGGTTCGAGCCGGTGGGCTGCTGCGGCGGGAGGTTGACGGGTCCAGGTGCCGGTAGATGGTGGAATCCGAGAGTCTTGAGCTGGTCGAGGAATTGGGAAGTCAAGTCTTGGGGGGTGGTCGGCGGGGTGCATTGCTTGGTCCAGTGCGGGGCCGTGGTCTGGGGCGACGGGGGCATTCCTTGCTGGAGGCGATGTGGCTTCCTTTGCAGTTGATGTCCTCGATGGGAAGGTGGAAGGGAGTCCTCTGATGACGACCTTTATAGGCTTGTCCTCTTGTTTTCTGTCCGAGTAGTGAGGGAGCTTGAGTCTTATCATTTCGGCTTTAATCGTGTCGAAATCCTGCAAGTAATGGAAATACAATGAGAAGAAGCAAGTTTTGATTTAATGCATATTCAAAGAAGGATAGGATTCACACTAAACTGTTAAAATAAACACTATTTTCTCTCCACCCCTTCATATAATATCACAACCAGGGTCTCTTTGCCAGGTTCTTGAGAACTTTAAGATTTTCTTACTTTATATACTCCCAGAATTTTTACAAGATGAACATATAAAAATCTAAACTATATAATAATTTGAGACTGTAGCAAAAATCAAATTAATTTTGAAAAACAAGTTAAGGCAGGGAGTTTCCCCCTTAGTGACTACAGCAAGATGCCATGGAGTGGCCACGGTTTCAATCTATTCATGTAGAGATTAGACCAGGGGGAAAATTCTTGAACTGGAAAAGTTCAAGAACCCCTGGACTAATTGTACAAAAGCTGATAAACATGCAATAAACAAATTATTTAATCAAATCAAAACAATAACAACCAACTTTCCTACTGCACAGGCACATTGGGTTTTGACCTGCCAAAAAGAAGGCTCAACATTTTAAATTATTTTAAAAGTTTAATTGAAAAATACATAAATTACTGATCACCTATGGAAAGTTCTTCATAAATCAATCAATATTTTTTCGTTAAATTTGCTACAAAAATTCTGCATTCATAAAAAAATTTACAAACAAACTTCAATTTTAAAGAATGTTTTGCAAAGGACTTCAACAATGTTTCATTTGCCAGTTTTGAATGGATTGTTACATGAAAAAAAAATTGTAACTTAATTATTAAAAATATAGTGAACCTAACTGTCCAAAAATTTTTTTCTAATTAAAATATGAATTTTTTAAATTTTGAATTTTTTTCTTTGATGTATGAAATTTGTGACACCCATGCTGCATCGATGAATCCCTTAAAATTAAGCAATTTATACTGCAATTAAATTAAAAACTATGCAGTTCAAAAACATGAGCAGCATTATTTCTAATTACTTTGACACATAATTAAAGTCTAAAGCAAATTAAAAGAAAAAATCATTAAATAAATTTTGATTAATGCTTGCAGTAGAATTTAATTTCTGTGCCACACGAATTTAATATACTGCTTTGGTGAAGAATATTATAAATCCACTATTCAACCAAGGGCGGATCCAGCTTCGCGGAAAGGGGGGGTCATGAGTCATCATTTGGCAGGGGGTTTGGGCAACAAATTTTTCGTAACATTTGTCCCAAAACGCTGTGTTGGACTACTTTTGTTACCTTAATGGGGGGGGGGGGATAAGTAAGAAGGGTTGAAAATAAGTCTACATTAAGATAATAATGCCTACATGGTCGAATGACGATTACGGCTCCTATCCCACGAATTGTCAGGCAAGTTAAAATTCTACACTGATCGGACAATGCTGTTGTTTCTTTGCTTTATTAAATTGATTTTCCCTGGCATTTTCCTGATTGATAAAATTATCTGACTTCCGGGTTCTGCTGCCAACCTGTTTTAGAGACAGGGTAACTATACTTGGTGGACACTAGTGTAGTACCGAGTACACGGTAAATGCTCTTTACTCGGCCAATTTGACGAATACTTGTCTTCTGAAGAAGCAAAATTATAAATTCCTCTAAACTGGTGAAATGTCAGACTAATTTTTTAAAAGAAAGTTTTCACAAATCTAACTTTTTTTTCCCTTTGTAAACAGAAAACAAGAAACTTTCTGCACCTTTAAATTAAATCCTTGAAAAAAATTCTTAGTTCCCTTTAATGGACGCTCATGATAAGTTGAGACAAGAGAAACATTTCTTAAAATAAAATTGAAAAAAAATATTTACATGTATACAAAATAAAAAAAGTAATAATTTCAAATCCAACACGAGATAATACGTACCTCTGTTCCGATGAAGCACTGGACTTGGGCTCTACTTCGAATGGGGTCCCAAAGAAGAGATTGCGTTGGGAAAATACAATTCAACTAAGTAGGAACAAAATAAAAAACAGTAAACAGGTGTGATTATGTGTTAATATAAAAACTTAAGATTCAAAAAGGGTAAACGTAATTTCCCTTTAAGTTTTAATATTGAACAGATCAATAAATTTTGCTGTTCTGTTTCCCTCCCTCTCTAACCTTTCTTTCCTGAAGTAGGTACACCAGCAGGATGCAAAACCCATGTCTTCCATATAAGCAGACTTAGATAAAATGTAAAACTGTCTGCAAACTTAAATAATTTCTTTAAAATTTTCTGCAAAAAAAAAGGGGCTTCTGAATCCTAAAGTGCTACCACCAACAAAAATATCAAGTTGTATGAAGTACAGGTTCTACCATGAGGCTGGTTGTCAATCCGTCATGATTAATGAATGTGTCAGTTTCGTATATAACAAGCTACTGCCCCACAATGAACAAAATCAAGACATATTTCAGATAGAAAACTTCCTAAATTTATAACTCTATATTATCTGGGTTTGCATATAAGCTTGCTCGTATTATTACAGTGGCGTATGCAAGGGTTTGGGGGTTTAAACCCTTAAGGTTTGAATTTACCGACAAATACTTTTTTCTTTTTGATATTAAATAAAGCAGCTACTATTCTTGTCAAACAATAGTATTTGCTTCTGAAAAACTCAACCCAGAAAATCTTGCGCATATGTATAAAATAGCTTTCTTCTCAAAAATATTTCAACATCTAAATCATTCGAAAGAAACGCAAATACTGCAGCAAACATTCTATATTATAAAACCATTCAAATATAACACTTGAGAAGAAATCCTTTTATTTTAAACAATTTAAATCAACGGAGCTGTATTATCCATTCATCGAGCAAGAGGCACTTACAGGGTCCCAGGGACCGATTTACACACCTGGGTGCTAAGGCGCACTAACAAATGTGGTGCTCTCTCTTCCCCCTTACCTCAAAAAAAGATAAATAAACTCCCTTTTTACTTACACACTTATAATATTTATGTGAAGGCTAAAATGTGAAATAATTTTTATAAATAATATAATACTTTGTAAAAAAATTTGGTGCCTTCTTTTGTTTGGGGGCCTGGGCTCGGGCCCTGAATGCCTTTTTGTAAATCAGCCCCTTTGCACTCCCTAAAAAACAATGGAGCCGCCTCTGGGGTTCCTATTTTGTCCACTTTTTTAAATAAAAAATCCAGGGTGGCAGAAGAAATTGGACAAAAAAAAAAAAAAAAAAAAATCCACTGACTTTTCAAATTCTGTTTGATTATACAAATATTAGTGATTTAATAGAATCAGTATACCACATGATAGTATTATTTATTAGCCCTTCAAGTCAATAATTTAATAGAAGTGGAACAATAAATTAACCCACATTATAAATGTTTTTTAACTTGCATGCAACAATTTTACCAAAATGAAACAGATGGTTGAACATTGTTCATATTCAAAAAGAAAGCAATTTTCATCCTGGAAATAGCTTTCCAGGAAATAGAATCAAAAAGAAAACAAAATTTTCATCCTTGGAAAAAAAAATTAATAAATAAATACAATATAATAATGATCATTCAAAAATAAATACTGAATCTTTAGTTAGTTGAAAAAGATAACAGGTTCTAAGAAGGAATATTTAATGAATAATTGTAAACAGGCGTTTATAAAAAACTGGGATAAAATAAGCTATTTCCAAAGTGTGCATCTTTTCTCAATTGCAATTCACGGTCTTTTTGCTCAATTCAGCTGGCATAGCGAAAACAATACATAGAAGCAAAACAAAGTCACTTTATAATAGCGCGAAAAAGATACACAGGTTTACTTTCGACTGTGCCAATAATCTACAGCCTTTAGCAATTTTTAACTAAATTTTGTTTCATTGGTATAGATAAAAAAACTCAAGTTCTTTTTAAATATTAACCCGTCATCAAATTCAACCAATTCAGTCATTGTTCAAGATTATTTTAATAATATTATTGTAAAAAATTCACTCCGTCATTTATCATACAATTTTAAATAATGTTGATATACGTATTTCTAAGTTTTCATTAATTCATTTTTGTAGACGCATGACACTAGACTCGTAATTTCGAATTTTCCCTGGAGAAGGGGAAGGGGACCAAAAGGGTGTTCTCAATGTAAATCTGAAAAAAAAAAGCTCTTACACACACACACGTAAATACACCAAGCTTAGTTTCCGCCAGTCTTCCTCCGTTTGTAGTGTCCTCGAGAAAGTTCAAACCTATCCTTGTGTTGTGCCATACTTATTACAAAGACATGAAGTATCAAATGAAAATAAAAGCAGGGTAAAACAGAACTGTTCACAAAACTGAACATCAAAAAACTTACCCTTTTTTAATCCATTGTCCATAATTCGGCATCATGGCGGAAAGAAGGAAAAGGGTGTTCCCCCCGTTTGCGTTCTCCTCGCTCGGCGGTCGGCGCGCATGCGTAACTGCGTAGTGTTGATTGGTGTTATCAATGGAATGGAGCAGAGTCACGCTTAAAATAGCCCTTTGATTTTATTGGAAATAACCGGTTTTGAAGAGACAGAAAATCGTTTTATGATGATATACTTTAACTTTTTTCTACTAATTTATTCGTTATTTCAATTCAAACAAAGTAATATTTTCCTTCCTGTATTTGTGGAACATTTGAGTAACAGGACCGTCTAAAATTTGAATTTTTCGGAGACTTGAATTCAAGACCAATTAACTTGGAAAAAATAAGTCACCAAATTGTCTCATTTTTAAGCACATCACTTTTAACAGTGTACATACTTTTTTTACTAAAATTTTTTTCTGCCTACGATATAATATTTAAAAAGACATTTTATAAGAAGAAATAAAAGCAGCAATTAACATTAACTGGGAAGCGGGGAATAATTTTAAAAACTTAGCTTTTTGTTCTTGAGATTGTGAACGATGTAATTCTTGATAAGATCATAATAAAACGGCCACAGAACGCACTTTACAATGGTTATGTGCTGCAATCTGTTAATAACGAATTGAAACAATACCAAGGTACTCATTGAACACTATTATTTAGTTGAAATGCTCATTTTGGGGAAATTCAGACCCTTTTTTGGACCGTCCCTAAAAAGGGACGCTAGGCATTAATGGGTTAATGTCATTCGAAAACGCGATCTAGCTGAGAACACTCTCCTTTCAAAAAAAAAAATTTTTTCGAAACGGTCCATCCGATCAGCCTGTAGAGTGCCACAGACAGATCGTCAAATACACAGACACGTCAACTTTATACACGTCAACCCCCTTCCTTGTTGCGTCGGGGGTTTACAATCAGGATTGAAACTAAACAAAAGGATAAAGATGTACGTACATTTACAATTTTATTTTTCGAAAGAATTTCAGAGATACACAAAACTAAAATATTAAATGATAAAGGAAATGAAAAACAAATGAAGTGTAATTGAACTTAATAAAAAAAAGAATTATCTTATAAACTAGTCTGCTTGAGAGTGAAAAATATGAGCGAAAAAAAAGTATCAACATTTTTTTTTTTCCTCACCTCTAAACACAAAGGGTGTAGATTTAATTTTTAACTCGGTGCTATCTAAATGTGTACGGTTTTAAATGAAAGAAAGAAAGAAACGAAGAAAGAAAACACACAAAGAAAAAAATCAAATTCATACTGCCCCTATTGCTAAAAAAAAGCATTTCAAAAGTTTATAACACACACTTACCCAGTTACTTCTGGATATGATTTACATCTGTTCTGTTCTAATAAATTTCAATTCGTTTAAATTTTTGTTAAGATTTTTTTTCTCTTGTTAAGAAGTAACTCCGTGAATGAAAAGTTAGTCACCATGACGTGACGGTGCGAAGGGTGAATTTGAACTGTGGCCTAGGGTATGCTTCGTTTCTTCAGACTATTCTTTACTAGCTCTCTATGCACAACGCTCAGGAGCCCCGCGGCACTTGTTTACGAGAAGAAAAAGAGGTCTAATCCCCAAGTCTGAAGTATCGCTCCTCCTCAGAGGGTGGCAAATACCCTGGAGAGAAACACGTGTCTAGCGGCTGATTTTAAGAAATGAGGCAGAATTGATTGTTGATGATTATCAGATTCTCAGAAAGTGACAATGAATGTCCGTTTGCCGGTTTGCCATGCTGCTGGCGATTTGCTTGCGGGTAAGGACAGCTGGTAAGAAAAAAAGAGTAAGATTTGTCCTTTTCAACGTGAACAAAAATAACTTTCTCCAGCAGAACTTACGTTCGTTCAAAAGAGATACGACATCTAGGGGTCTAGTCTCTGCCCATACGTAAAGTTACGTACTTTAATCATGCCGTCAACGTACGCACGCATCGTAACGAACTCTAATAACGTATGCTGACAACCGTACGTGCGGTAACTGCGTAGTCTCTGCCCAAATATTCCGAACGTACGTTAACATTCGGCGTGTTTACGAACGTACTGAAAAATATTAAGCCACGCCTTTATTGCGATCAAAATCAGCCAATCGAAAATTAGCGTTACAATCGGCGCGTATCGTAATCGTTGCTGCCGGCAATGCTCGGCAGACAACGCTTTTACTTTTATTTTAAATTGTTTGCATACACACAGACCTTTTCTATTACTTATGAGAAAAGACAATGGGTGTCACTAAAAAAATCATTGACAAATATTGGAATTTAGATAAATAACAGCGGGAGTATATTTTGAATAGTCAAAGCAATTGATTTTATGATTTATAAATTATTGTTGTTAACATATATACAGATTAAAGCGTATTGACTGTATGACATATCATAGAATATTGCATCTGTCACAATTTAAAGCATGATGGTCATTTGACAACAGCCGAATTGAGTTTTATAAATCGGGTCTTCTTATTTTCAAAGGCAAAAAAATTATGTAAAAACAGGAAGATATTGCAGTTTCACAAAGAAAGTAATACTGTTCCTGAATTTGCCGACTTGTCATTTCGAGCTTGCCGAATGAGGAAAACTCTCATGACCTCCCTTCGGGACTCCTGAATATATATAACACTATAATATTTTTCAGAATCTAATTTAAAATATTTTTGTGCTGGATATGGAATTAAAAACAAGTACTACAGGCCCTAATTAACACAATTGTCAGGGCCTGATTTTGGCACAGGCCATCTAGGCCTGGGACTGGGGCCTCATCTTTCTAAGGGGCCGCAAATTTTTTAAAAACTGATGCACAGCATTGAAGAATTATGTATTTTTAAGAAAAAAATAATGATTCATAAATTGAAAAATAAAAACAATCTCTTTTGATACTTAATTAGCACTTCTCTTATTTAGTTCATTTTATGTTAAGTAAAAGATTTCTTTCTTGAGAATTAGCTTTAAAACTCTTGAGCTAAAATGGATATAAAAAACAGTATCAGGGCTAGACATAATGCATACAGTGCAACTGCATAGGGCCTTGCAGAGCTCCATACAATGATCCCCAAAAATCGCCCCTCCCCCCTCAGGGGTGCCCACAGGGAGGATTATGGCGCAAGTTGCGCCAACGAAATTTTAGGGGGGGGGGGATTTTTTAAAACTGATTTATTTATTTAAATTATTTATTAATTTATTTTTTTTATTTAAATTATTATTTTTTTTTTCGTGTGTGTGTGTGGGTGTGCTTGAAATGTGTGGAAGAGAAAAAATAGCGATTATATTCTGCGCATAATTTGTACTTTTAAAAAGTTAATACATGAAAAAATAATAGTTATAATTTAAAAAATAAATAAATAATATTAGAAAAAAGAAATAAAAAAGAGGAAAAAAAACCACAAGAGGGTTGTGACATTTTTTTTGGGGGGGGGGAATTCGCGTCATTGAGCTTGGGGGGGGGATGGGTAAATACTTTCTTCATTATTTTGCAAACAAAACATCATTTTTAATGCTTCACGTCCATTTATAAAGTATTATTTAATTATCCCCCCCTTGTATCGCCACTGCGAAAAAGATTTTTTTTGGTGACTTGAAAAGGCAGAGCACAGAAGGGGGCCTCTAAAGTATTGTCGGCCTTGGGCCTAAATTTTTAATTGACAGTGTCATTTATTTATTTATTTTTTTGTGAGAAAATCTTTCCTCGTAATATTATCGTTACAAATCAAATTAAAGCGCATATAATTGTTATTAAAATAAGCTAATGTGCAACTCTGTACCTCTCATACAACTTGAGTTTTAATATTTTACAACACTGCCAGAAAGAGAAACAAATGTTTTTTAACGTTTTTCAGAAATTAATTACTGATTAATTATGAATAATAGATTTTTTAATGTAAAAAATAGACGTGAGGCCGCCCTGGACTTTTGAAACTGCCCCCCCCCTTGAGGTGTTGAATTTCAGAGTTGTAAAAAAAAACTTTTTTATTTACTCGACATAAAATGTATTTTCAAGGTAACCCGTGCAAAGCCCGGCCACACAGCGTTATTAACAAAGAACAGTATTTAATTCAATTAATTGATGTAATTCTCGCGGCCGATCCGCCCTGCTGTCTTTAAAAAAAAGTCTTCATTTTGCATGAAAAAAGTGCCCCCCCCCCAATCGTGCCGCCCTGGGCTATAGCCCATTAAGCCCATACGTAAATACGGCACTGTTCAAGGGTAGGATTCCCGAAAGTTACATGAAAATCCGAAACGGCCAGGTCGAGATTTCTTTCGTTTTTTGGTTGATTTAATATGGTTTAATAAAAGGAATCTGTGCGAAAAAAATAAACAGCAATTTTCGTAAGGCGCGAACAAGATTTGCTACTACTCTATAAATGGACGCAAAGCATTAAAAATGATGTTTCGTTTGCAAAATAATGAAGAAAGTACTTACCCGCAAGTGAGCTGGTAGTTGTCCGGCGGGAAAACTATCTTTAATATCTTCCGTATCCAATCGCTAAATTTTTTGTTAACCTGAAAAGTTTAACAAATCTGCGATCTGAAAGCTCGAAAGCATTGAATTGGTCTTTAAACACCATTTCTTTCTATCGTTTCCAATCTTTCAACGTCTTCTAGTTGCTAATCCAACGCAGCAAACGCGGCATCCATCTTGATTTTAAGTACGCAAAATGGTTTTCCGCCAGAAAAAAGACGGCGTAAATTTTCCGTATGTTTACATTTTAGAGTACGTATTTTGCGTGCGGAAAAAAAGGGCAGAGACTAGCGGGTCTCGCCACATACGTTAAAATGACGTCACGGGCTGGTTTTGAATGCGGAGAATTTTTCCGTATTGGGCAGAGACTAGACCCCCTAGCCGATGCATCCTGTTGCTATTAGTCTCCCGAAGGTTCTCGTGTTCAAAATTGGTCTGGAAACGCGTAATTTGTTAAATAATGAGAATATTTTAGAGAAAAAAAATAGTTTTTTTGATTAAATTATTTTATTGAAAACAGTTTACTGATCCGTCGGGATCGGAAAGATTTTCGGCACTCAGATTTCTGTCGGAAAAATTGATCGTCGGATTTTCCCGACGAAGTTAAAAATTTTCCCCGATGGGGGGGCAAGACGCTTCCGACGGGGGGGCAATTGCCCCCCCTGCCCCATAGCTGGCGCCGCCACTGCACTGCAGAGGAAGCGAGTAGGGGGGAGATTACTATCTCCTGTCACATTGGTCAGCTCTGTGGGGACCAGCACATTTCACATATACAGATGGTCTGTTACATTCATAACTACTGTGATTAAATTGTTCTAATATTTGGATACTGCGTTCCTTTTTTTAAAAGGTTCTAGTGAGATTTTCAGATTGTCTAGGTACTGTTAAATCCATAAAGTTTGATTATGGTTGCTATGAAGTAGGTGAATTCAAAATAATGGGAGGGGGTCATGAGTTTTCCCCTGTGTAGTCGAGTCAGATGAGCTAGATGCAGGGTTTAAGCTGAGTTTCAAATTTTTTTTAGCAAAAAAGCTAAAATTGGAGAAGAGGCTTTAGCAAAATGCTAAAGATTAATAAATAGTGAATCTGTTTAATATCTTTCTAATCTAGTTGTACTTCATCTCCTGTTGAAAGCTAAATTTAAAATTCACCCTTGAAATCTTAATAGAAATAAATTCATAGTTATGTAACATTTTTTTAAATTTAAAGTGAAAATTTTAGACTTGTAATTCATATTAAAAGAACACAAGTTTTTTTTAATCTTTAATAAAGCATTTATTGGAAGGATTTTGTGCCCATTAAGACAGTATATTGTTGAATTTAATAGCATTTTCTACATGTTGAATAAAATTTATAACAAGCTTAAGTTAGGTATCGCCATGCTTGCTCTCTCTCAGATCGTGCATTGTTGTTTTGTACTTATTATAATCAAGCAAAAAAGATCTTGCTTCATTTTTGCATTTTTCAAAAAATGCGATCGCAGCGGAAACCCTGGCTAGAAGCCCTACAGACTAGAAACTTGGCACAAAATTCGAACGTATCCCCGTGAACTGCACCTCAAAGGCTGAATTCTAAATTTTGAATTAGTTATTTAGTCTCATACAGGGCCGTCGCGACCGGGGGGGTGAGAGGGGTGTCTCACCCTCCCAACGATTTTTCCCAGTCGGCAAAATCAGTTTGATTCGGAATTTTTTTGTTTCACAGATTTGTTTGTCAGATTTTCAAAACCTTTTTTTAATTAAAAAACAAATACTCAATCACTTACACGACCGTTTGGAATTATTTTACCAACTGTTCTCTTTAACGTATCATCTCCTGGGCATTTTGACCGAGTAGGCTCATAATACGGCGACGTCAATCGTCAGGTTCACTAGAATCGGCATTTTTCCTTTTTCAAATTCGGGATTCACGAAATGCGTCATTTCCCCTCTTTTTTATATAGTACACATGTACACAGATTTATAATTTGTTAGAATACCATGTTTGGTAATAATGCTTCATGTTCATTCTGTTGATTTCATTTCTCAGACACAGAACTTTTTAAAATGCTCACCGAAATGTTTATTTTGCCTTCTGTCTGTCTGTCTGTTACGCGCGTAGCGCCCAAACCGTTCGGTCGATTTTCATGCCACTAGACACAAAATTAGTTTGTAGCATGTAGTTTTGCACCTCGAAGCGATTTTTCGAAAATTCCATTTCGTTCTTTTTCTATTCGAATTCTTAGCAGATATTCGATAAAATAGGAAAGAAATATTTCATACACATTTTCAAGTCTTATGTCATTCGAAAGCTTGAAATTTTTTGCACAAAATGAAGTTTTTTTCGAAGTTTCTACGATCATCAGGAGAGCTGTAACAATTGTTTTTAGAATCCCGGAATTCAAGGCTTATCTTCAGTAAAGCAAGCCAAACGATTCTAAAATGGTTAATGAAATGAATTATTTTATCAACGGAAATCAACTTTTAATGTTGTTACCATGGTTACGTTTTTATTTCGTTTATTTGTTTTGTTCTTTTTCCATTAATAATTTTAAAAATGTATTTGTTTTTGTAGCAATCCAAACTCCAAGCCTTATTAAAATTAGTTAAATGAAATATAATAAAATCGTGATAAGATGGCACCTGTCAATCAAATGAGAAATCGAGTCCTTTCTTTAAAAAAAGTAGAGAAGGAAGAAACTGACGCGTACCATTTTTGTGAGTTTAGAGATATTTTGGCGATCTGACGAGTTGTGTAGAAGAGGGAAACATTGTTTAACTAAATGAGGTCAAAAAAGAAACAACATGGTAGTAAACCATTCTAAATTTATCGTTTGGCAAAACATATTTTATTTCCTTTTTTAGCCTACTTTCCCGTTAAAAATAAAAGAAACGAAAAAAGCATTAAAATTGGCTTAATGCATCTAAAAAATGTCGCCAAGTCCAAAAAATGTCGCCAAGTCCAAAAAATATCTCCAAGTAAAAAAAATATCGCCAAGTAAAAAAAATATCGCCAAGTAAAAAAAAGTCAAAAAGAAACAAAAAAATGAAATAAATATCGAAAAATTAAAAATTTGAAAGTAGGGTATTGAGATGGGGAATTTGTGTGTCTGTCTGTCGGTCGGTCTGTCTGTCCCCCCCTAATAACTTTTGAATGAACATTCCGATTTGGACAAACTTTTTTTTGTTGGAAAGATCTCGGCGAGTACAGCTCATTCCCATATTTGATTTTTTGATTTGAACAATTTTTGGTTCAACTTAGAGCCGTTCAAATAACCGGTCCCGCGATACTAACTTTTGAATGAACAGTCCGATTTGAACAAACTTTTTTTTGTTCGAAAGATCTTTTCAAGGCTACTTCATTCCCGTACCTACATTTTTGATTTGAACAATTTTTTCGTTCAACATTGAACCGTTCAAAAAAGCTCTCACACCTAATAACTTTTGAGTGAACAGTCCGATTTGAACAAACTTTTTTTTGTTCGAAAGATCTTTTCAAGGATACTTCATTCCCGTACCTACATTTTTGATTTGAACAATTTTTTCGTTCAACATTGAACCGTTCAAAAAAGCTCTCACACCTAATAACTTTTGAGTGAACAGTCCGATTTGAACAAACTTTTTTTTGTTCGAAAGATCTTTTCAAGGATACTTCATTCCCGTACCTACATTTTTGATTTGAACAATTTTTTCGTTCAACATTGAACCGTTCAAAAAAGCTCTCACACCTAATAACTTTTGAGTGAACAGTCCGATTTAAACAAACTTTTTTTTGTTCGAAAGATCTTGGCAAGGATGCTTCATTACCGTATTTAAATTTTCAATTTGAACATTTTTTTCGTTCAACATTGAACCGTTCAAACAACCTTTCCCCACCTAATAACTTTTAAGTGAACCGTCGGAATTGAATAAACTTTTTTTTGTTCGAAAGATCTCGGAGAGGCTCCTTCCCATACTTCACTTTTCAATTTGAACAATTTTTCGTTCAATGATGAACCGTTCAGAAAAAATTTTAACATGAGCGCCTACGGAGAAATTTAAATTGAATGTTGATTCTGAACTTCAAGGCGGATTTCCTTCAAACTAACTTTGTAAGAAAATGGTTTTGATAAATAATGTATTGTAAAGTACTTTTCTGAATAATCTTCTGTGAGGACTCTGATTCCGACTCCGACTCCGCAGACATGGCGGAAATGCAGGCTCAGAAAAAAATGACTGACTGGGCAGACGATTTTTTGTTTATTTATTTATTTGTTTTGTTTAATTTATTATTATTATGATTTTTTTGGCAGACGATATATATATTTTTTTTGTTAACAAAAATTTTTCATTCACGAGAGCATTTTATTCTTTATTTATATTTGACAACTGGCAACGGATTAAAAATGAAATTCAAGACATTTTATTAACGAACGAGTTTTTTTTTTTTTCTTTCTTTGATAAAATGTGTTTTGAAGTTCTTTGTACTTTTATTTTATTTGTTTATTTTTTTTTCTTTTGAAAACGATTGTGGAATTTTTCTACGGAAGAACTATAACAGTTACATTCTTTAAAAGGTGCGACAAAACTTAATTGACTCGTTTATTTAATTTTTACGTGTCTATTTCATCTGATGAGAGGGGTATATTTTGCTTTTAGAAATCAGCTTTAAGTGCTATAGAGGTATGTTTGACATAATTTTCAGTTTCAGATAATCAAGAGAATATTGATTAGATGCTAGAATGCCGATGTCGATGTACGGGAAAGTAGGCTCGTTTAGTTCTTGACAGAACTTCTTGTTTTATTTCAATATAAATTGCAGTAAATGGCTTGAGTGAACGAGTTTGGCTTTTAATTTATCATTTGCTGGTTGATGTTTGTCGATGTTTATTGTTTTTAATCATGGTGAAGAATAGTGCCCGAAATTTCTATTATTTTGTTTTTGAAGTTAGGAAAGAAAACTTTCTTCTTCTTTTAAACTTTGGTAAGATTTCTGTGAGCAGCAAAATTGTTCTTATTTTCTCTTTTGGCCTATTTTTGTGCACCTCCCCTTGGGGTTGCATTCGAATTTCCCCAAAGGGGTTTTTACCCACCCTTTTATGGGGTAAATCAGTGTTAATTTCAATGCAGACAAAAGTGATATGAATTGGCGCGAGCACTTGGCGAAATATCGCCAAGCTTTTAGTCGCCAATTGTTTGACGCCAATTTGGCGACATATCGCCAAGTTGGCGGCAAATTTGGCGAAAAAAATTATTTTTTTTTTATTTGGGTTCAATTTGGTGCTATTGGCGATATTTTGCGAAAAATCCACTGAATAATGTTAAAATCGGCGATATTTAGGAGATTAATCATTGAAAAAACATTTTTTTGTATTGTTTTGTGGCAAACTAGGGTTGTAAATGTTTGAATTGTTA
This sequence comes from Uloborus plumipes, assembly GCA_038373865.1. NCBI lineage: Eukaryota > Metazoa > Arthropoda > Arachnida > Araneae > Uloboridae > Uloborus > Uloborus plumipes. Next base: position 58,304 of record JAXGGA010007551.1, read on the forward strand.
TCTTGCTCACTCCAAGCACTATTTTAGCACGTAAGGCATCTACTAAGAAATTTACACGTAAAAGGAAGTAGTGTGTGGTCCATGCCAAATTTTTATATCATTCTTTAAAAGAATTATAGTTGAATAACTAAAATAGAGTATTTTTTCTGCTATATCAATTTTTTACAAATGAATTTTTAATTTTATACCACGGGCAAAGCCGTGCGGGTACCGCTAGTTTCGGAATATTTTAAAAACAGAAGTCTTAAAAAACGCCGTTTGGCCAATCTTCAATAGTGTAGGAAGTGCTGAGATCCAATTCTTTCCACAGGCCCACAGACAAATTTTCCAAATTGGCAACAGAAATGCAAATTTAGGCATTTTTTTGTAATGTTAGCCAAATTGGTGCTAGCCAAATCCATTGCCAAGTAAATTAAAAGATGTCGCCACTACGACTAGCATAAGAAATACTGTATGATGGATTAGCAAGGCAAAAAAAAAAAAATGGTGGTCTAGAAACCTGGAAAACTGCCAATTTGAAAGAGGAACTACTTTCAATTTGAGGTCCAAAAAAGAAATATATAGCAATGTGTCATCGCTAATAAAAAATAATAATACGCACACACACACAGAGCCTGCTTACCCCAGGGACACCCAGGGCACAGGCCCCTCCTCTTAAATTTCATGGGGGCCAAAAATCCTCTTTATCCAACGCCTCCTAAATACAAAAAATCTTACTGTGTATGTTGACGTATATTTTTCTCTTAAAAGTTTGATAGCAGATTTTTAACCAAAAAAGCTTTTTATTTTAACCCTCTGGTTGCTTATCCCGTGATTTCTACGGGCAACGAAGAAGTAACAAAATTTGCTCATCCCGCGATTTTCACGTGCACAACGTAATTTAAAACCTTACTAGCTGCCAGGGCAGCTAGATTAGCTTCCTGCGGCATGTTGATGCATAACGTCTCCCCTCTATAACTTTTACCTCATTCTGAAGTTATATTATTTGATATAATTTAATGTTCATTCGATTTCAAGACATACCACGCACGTGGCCCGGCGTTGCACGGGCACTTCGTGCCTTTAAAGTAGTGAGAAAAATTTCAAGAAAGTACTCCCCGCCAAGGCGGCTCGCTAATAGGCGCTTCACGCCTTTACTTTTTTCCTACATAAAAAATCATTCGAATTATTGAGATGCTTCGCGCTTTCAAGATGGTGAGGAGAGTATCAGTAAGTTCAGCTCGCTCAAAGAAAAAAAGCAGACATAGACACTCAGTTTTTAATATAAGTAGATGGCTTTTCAACAAATGAATGTTTCAAAATATTACAAGTAGCTAGCGATAAAAATTCTACGTAAGTGGCCCGCTTATGAGTTTCGTGTTTGATTTAGTTAAGCCTTCATTCAAAATTCTCATTATCATTATCATTGTTACACTGTTTCATAGCAACGACGGTTTGCAAGAACGAATTTCATATTTAATCATTTTTTAGGCTTAATCGCTATAAATTTGACTACTTATTAATTAATACCTTCGCTAATTAAAATCGTATAATGATATAGATTGAAACTAATAAAGCCCGAAAAATTACCTATCTATCGGTACCTGGTTCGACTTTCAGTTCATTGGCGTTCAGGAGAAAGAAGCGTGACATAGAAAGATAGAAAGAAAGATAGAAAGATAGTTAAAAAGATACTCAGTTTTTAATATAAGTAGATTCCGCAATGCCATCGTTTAAATGTCAGCAATGAATTTTCTGAAGCATTTGCACAGACCGCTGGGCCATTTTACAAGCCCGACCTCCTAATTTAGTAAAGAAAGGATTTCATCGAAAGTGTGGTTTTTATTGCTCAAAAATTGGAAAAAAAATAGAATTGTTCGAATTCGATGTAAAGAACATGAAGGTAGAGCTTTTCTTGCACCTTGTTGCAAGATTTATCATATTAAGAATAGTTTCTAACGTAATATGTGTAAATTTAGTGCGCAAGTTTTATATTTGTTTTTCATACATAAAAAATATGCATATTTTTAAAGACTTCGTTAAGAAAATTGAGCAGTCAGAGGGTTAACGTCTGAAACAGGAGTGGCCAACCTTTTTAGGGAGAGTGCCACAATCTGGAGAGAAAAAGCTCAGCATGCTACATTGTATTTTTCCGACAAACTGAAATTTTTTAAAAAGTTAAAAATAGATTTTAGGTTGGCTGACTATGTAATTCTTACTCAAATGAAACATTTTTTCTCGTAAATCGGAGCAATTGAAATCTAAATGATAATAAAAGATAAAACAAGTCCGAACTTAAGAGTTATGGTTAATAAACCCTTTTATGAGTTCTATCAATTGGCTTATGCTTAAAAAAGAAACAAAAAAAAATCAAACATTCTATTCTAAAAATTAAACTTTCTGTACTTAATGTGGCTTATGAGTGTATCTTTTTTTCCAAGTCTTTAATTTTAGGATTAGTTTTTGAGAATCCTAAGAAGTTTAAGTGTTTTAAGTGCTATTAATTAATGCTCAATGGTATTTAGATTTTTCTGCATTCATTACAAAAAATATTTGTTTAGAAGTGTATTTTGAACCAAATTTACAACAGCATCAGACGGCTAACGTGTGTAAAAAAATTTGTTACAAATTTCCAAATTTTTATATAACGTGAATGACTTTCTGTTCAAGTAAGCTCTCATAGATAATCACCAATGCAAAATGTCAGTAATTCTGATTTGGATTTCTGATGGGTAACAAGTAGTGTCATGCAGAGAAATAGACAAAGAATTTGAAATATCAGCATATTTTTATGATCCTGAAAATCATCAAATCTAACACTGAATGTATGCTTAAAATAAGTGTAAAATTTTCTCCATATATCATTGGAAAATTATTAAATTTGGGTTAATACTTTCAGTATTAATTTAAAATGTTTTATTCTTTTTTCTCCAAAGTAGAGAGAAAGAAACTGAAGTTTCATTATGAAAGAATGTAAATGGCCTATACTGGTTCATGGAACTTTTTTTCCATGTACAATCTTAAATTTTAAGTAATTAAACGTCGGATAATGAGAGATGACATAGCTAAATTCATTTGCTATTCTTCATTCCTAAGTTGCAAGTCCTCATTGTTCCCCTTCCAGACATTTTATAAAACGCAGTCCCTAAAATTCTAAAATCTTATGACTATTTTTCCTTTGGACAGCTATTGCACATTTCAATGAAGGAGTAACTTGCCATGCTTTCCTTTTTCTCCCGGGAAAAGTTCACAAAACATTCAGAGCTCTACTTCGTAGTTTGTTAATACTGTGAACTCTATATGGTCACCAGCAGAGAAATAGTCTCATTCTTCGGCAAGGAGTTTGTGATAAATAATTCGATGATACTTTTGAAGTTTTTTTCAAAATTATTTACAAGTAATGTAAAAAAAAAAACAATTTAAGACTCCTCATTTGTGCAACCACACCAAATTTTGTCCAATCTGGTTTCTTAATTTTATTTGCAGAGTTAGTTTTTTAAAAAAATTTCGTGACCCTTAGATGAAACTATTGCAGATCAAGAATCCATTCTGCAGCATCGAAAGTTTCATTCTTGTGAAGCACAAATATGCTTTACAAAGCATTGTCTGCAGTAGAGACGAGTTCGGGCCCACTTTTGAAG